>AZIM01002097.1:141507-153584 GCA_000516915.1 Ophiophagus hannah | reverse complement strand
AGCCCGGGCAGGCAGGTGGGCCAAACACCAAACCAGTTTGGTGTCAACTGCTCTTCACAGTTACAGGTTCTATAGAACTGGGCTGAACCAGTAGCATCCCACCCCTGGAGATGTCACTGTACACCACAGAAGCAAATAGGCCCGTCTCAGTTTTAGTTGCTACAGGGTGCTGATATCCTGGGAAAGTGAAAGGTACTTTTCCCTAATTAAAGTGGGCTGCATCACTTGATGGAAATGTCTTCTGCACATGTTTTTGCATGTAAACAATGCCGTCACCACCTCAACACTGGCACCCAGGAAGTGGAATGTCATTTCATTTTGCAGAGCTGCATCAAATGGCCTTTTGACTGAAATCTAGGCAACCTGGTTGCATTTAACAACTTTCAAAGCATAAACTGGTCTAATCAGCATATATCTGATATCAACACTCAATAATGTTTAGATAAATTTAGATCAATTCATCTGCCTCCATTGGGGCATAAAGCTCTTAGTCATAAAATTTCAGAACCAGCCTAACTTCACATGGTCACTGGTTGAGGTAGTGGGTATGTGAAGATTTAATCTTATACCCTCACTTATATGGTTTGTAAGCATCTGATTTTGACCAGATTTTTTTCAATAGAATGTATGTAAATATTGACTACAGTATCATTAAATTGATTTCTGAGATCATAAGAACAGCAGGCCCCTCCTCTGTTGACTGGGGGAATAGCTATCAAGCAGAGGCATCTAAAACCATTAAATATTATGGATTGTCATATTTTAAGAGTACAGTGTCAAAACAACTTAAGAAATCAGTTTATATCATGTATTTCAGTATATTAGGATCAAACTAAAGATGTGCATCCTTTAATTATTTTCTCAGAAGCCTAATATTCTATAATATGGGTGTCAAACTCCCCGCATCACATTGCTGTCATGTGATGTTTCATGTCATTTTTCCCATTCACAGAGCTGGGGTGGGCGTGGCCTGAGCGTGACACATCCAGCCCACGGGCTGCCAGTTTGATACTCCTGTTCTATAAAACTTACCTTTTTTGTCAAATAGGCTCTTTTATAGGTAGTCCTCACTTACCTACTACTTCAATCAGTGATCATTATGACAGTACTGAAATTTTATGACCAATGCCCACATTTATAACTTTCACGGTGTTCCTCTGTCATGTAATTGCCATTACAATTAATATGTGTTGTCCTGTTCATGATCTATTGTTTTTTTGTTTTTCCCAGTTTGCAAAGTAGAGAGATTGAAGAGAAAGGGATTACCAAAAAGTAAGCAAGCACACAATGAGGAATACATATTAGAAGCAATGTGGTGGCATGAACAGTCCCAAACACACTTGTTGGAGCTGCGAGTATGCTACACAAATAGGCTGGTGCATTTCCCATTCTATGCTTGCTTATTCTTTTGTAATTCCTTTCTCTCCAATCTCTCCATCCTGGAATAGGGGGGAGGGAAGCAATTTCTGTAGACAATCTCCTGTGTCTGGCCCATTTTTTATTTCCTACTTGCAGTGTAAAAAGATTGGAGGGGAAGGCATTATAAGAGACTAGGCTGTTCTTATTATATCTGCCTCATTCTGAGAAACATCTGTTGGAAAATTTGTAGTATTGGTGCTAGCACCTCTTAATAAACTTACCCCAACATAATTTACACTAGGCTGTTTCTATAGAGCACCTATTGTAACAATGCAGTTTATTGCTTTCAATTAGTATTACCCATTGTATGCCTGTTTACTCTCTTGTAATCCCTTCCTCTCCAATGAGCGTAAATACAAATATTAATTCTCTTCTTGTTAATTATCTCATTGCCAGAATGAGTAATTCAAAAGATGGGTAGAAGGGAAACAAAAACAGAAGGTGTGAAATGTCTTATAAGTTTTGGCTGTTCCAGTGCTGCTGGAGTGAGCATTACAAAGCACAGGGGAGTGGGGAAAAGGAAAACATAGTTGCAATCACATGATTTCCCACTTAGTGACCACTTAGCAATGGGGTTGCCCATCACAATTGTGGTCACTAAATGACTAAAGCACTATCTGTATTCCAATGAAGATTTACATGGTATTCAGTGAGGTTAAAATTTAACAACTTAAATAACATAACCAAATAACTGGTTAAATTTTGAAGATTTAACCTCACAACTTGCATTATACTGAATGACATTCCTGGAAAATATTTTCTAAATATTATTGTTATTAGATTTAGAATCCACATTTTCTCTGAGACCTTGAGGTAGTTTACATATCTTTCATTTCATTTGGATAACCGTTCTGTGACTAGACTGCCCTGAAAGAATGCTTAGTCCATAGGCATCCAGTGAATTACCGTGGGTAAAAATAGAATAAACCTGTGTCTTCCCATTCTTAATCTAACATCCTAATCATTCCATCACCCTGTTCCTTACCCCTGCAACTTCATCCTTCTAGGTTACAATATTATGTTTTTTTTAAAAAATAATTTAGTTGTAATATTTCTTTATAGGTTAACAACTGTAGAAGTGCTTCATAGTTTTTTCTACTCTCTATGGCCATTTTATTTGTCATTTAATTTAGCTATAATTTCCAATTACCATTAATGGAATTCTACAAAGTTTTACGGTTCTGAACAATCCAGCAAATCTCAGGCACTGTTCAAATGTTCATTTTTATTATTAACAATGACTCCTTCTTGTTAAGAAATTGTTAATAAATTATCCAAGATGAAATCCTCTTAATGGATTTCAAATCTGAATTACTTGATAAGATATCTAACAATAATCTCAGGGAAAGCCCTGAAGACCACTTGTGAAAGTATGTTCATGTTTATAATATTTTGCTTTAAAATAAGCTGGTCATTTCAATTTTATTTTTTATAATAGTCTGAAGATACGTTTTCACAAATTATTATTGCAAAGATCGAGTGTAATCTAGAAGTCTGTTAAAGTAAGCAGTGTCAAAAGATTTGAAACACAAAGCCTCTTATATCATGAGCAAGCTTTAATGAACAGCCACAAGGAATCCACTGTCTTTTATTTATTGGTGGACATGCCCAATCAGAATAGACGTGACAGGCAGGATATGAAGAACTAAACTTCTGGCATAGAATAAAGATCTTTCATTATGCTTTTTTCATGATCAAAGCAAGTTTGTTGTTTTAATGAGGCAGCTTGGAATATAATACATGAAAAAATAATTATTGCATATTCTTTTTTGGATGGTTAATAAGCATAGTAAAAGCTGCAATGCATTTAAACAAAATATTTAATGAGTGCTACAAAATCCTGACATAAAGAAATCTAGTCCATTGCAAATGAAAAAAAGAGACAAAATACCATAATCAGCTATTATTTGTTCTCTTTCTGATCAGTAGCAAAGTAAAGGGGTATTTCTTTGCTGTTGCAAACTGAAACCTTCACTAAGGAAGGCCCACAGCAGCCCAGATTTCTCTGGATAGCAAGATGAGTGGCATATAAATGTAATAAATAAAAAATAGACAAATCTTTTATAAATGTAATTTGGAGTAAGGCCTATCAAAAATCAATGGGGATTACTTCTGTGTAGTTCTATGGAGAGTTGGCCACATTGTGATGCATTGATGTTGACTTCAATCAGCCATCTCTTGAAGATAAGCCTTATGTTGACATTACTTAGGACAAATATAACTCACATGCTAAGAATAGCACAACTTCCCAGTTATTTTTTAAACAATTAAATCAAGTTAGATTTTATCAACTGTCTTTACTTGTTAATCAGTTGTACTTTCTTTGAACTCCTTGCCTAAAGTATGTGTCATTAACACTATGCACACCCTCCAGTTAGGAAAATAGTGTGTGCAAGTGTTTGTGACCAAGAACATTTTCCGTGGAAATTTAGTGAGCCACAGTTCTTGATGATGACATCAGAATAATTGTCCTTACTGCCTGGTGACCTCAAAGTTTTGCAGGTGGTGGCATTTTATATTATAGAAAATAAAGGGACAGGATTAACATCACAGCATAAGGCTGGGATGGGATATGGTCAGTGTCTGGGATAGGAATGGGTCTCAATATTTTGAATATGTTCAAATAAAAGTCTGTATTGTTTGGATAAAAATAAGGTTTGCTAGTACCCACAGTAGCAGATACACAAGTTGTAATTCAGGTTTTAAGTCACTGCTGTATTGTAAAATTAATATTATGCAATGGATATGTGAGAGGAGCAATTACAAAACTTGTCACTTCTAAAACTTCAGCATTCACACGAAAGAGAACCAGACGTACAGGGAATGGAGAACAGGTTTTTTTCAAGCTTGTGTGTTTCTCAAGCTTTCTTATGCAGGAGAAAAATGAAGCAAAGTGACTGTTAATGCACACATACATTGAGTCAGCTAAGAATAAATTATGAAGACTGAAAACAGATGCTGGTGCTTTGTTGATACAAAAAAAAATGCTTTGTATACATCACTGCGTATTAGAAAGCATCACTTCTGAGGATTTTGCACAACTTTGCTAATATACCCAGCTGCCTCTGGGCAGCTGCGTCTTAGTGTGTGTGCATGGATCTGTGTGACAACTAAGTGAATGGGTAAATACAAGAGTACTTAAACGGTTTCTTAAAAATTATGTTGGGGTAAGTTTATTAAAAGGTGCTCCAATACTACAAATTCTCCAACAGATGTGTCTCAGAATGAGGCAGACATAATAAGAATAGCTTTACTGCCAGATCCAATCTGAGTTGGTCACTGGGACCATAGGTTTGTTCTTCCAGACTTGTGCTTGAGCCCATCCTTGGGGAACTTCTCAATCGCCAGGATTGAGTTCTGTTCTATGCATACTATTTATGTGGCGTCTGGTTGTGTGTGACTTTGAATTGTTCATTGGGGTGTTGATGGCTGGCTATTGAGTCATAGATTGTTGATTCCTTATGCTGCTCTGCCCTCGGCTCCTAAGTACCCGGTAATCTGATAGTAAATGGCAAGGGTACGGTTTCCCAGGGTTCAATTATTTCTCTGCTGTTTTTATCCATGCTCAGTCAACAATCTTAGTAGCTGCAAAATTGAATGCATGTCCTTGTTCATTGGAGGCTACCAATGAGTTTGGATCTCCTCTTCTAACAGCTTGTTCATGTTCTTTAATTTGGTGTTTAACTTCCTCCCGATCTGTCCTACATAATCACAAGGGCAATCCATGCAGGGAATCCAATAAATTTCTCCCACTTCCAACCAATCTTTGTGCTGCATGATTTGATCTCCTATGGTAGCCTCTGGGTGGTGGGCGATACCCACTTTCAGATCTCAGAAGCTGTGTTCTACTGCTTCTGAAATGTTTTTGATGTATGGCAGGGTGTGCTACATAGTTGGTCTCTTTCTATTCTTTCTTTCTTTCTTTCTTTNNNTCTTTCTTTCTTTCTTTCTTTCTTTTTAAGGACTTGCAACAAGCTCCATTTTATCTGCTGGTGCTATAATGGTGAATGAGGAAAGCTAATATTATAAGCTGTTCCTCTGTAGCTGACTAGCACATTTCGACTACCAGTTCCATCATCATGGAGAGTATGGTTTGATGTGCTTGCTTGGGAAACTATAGAACCTTTCATATTTAGAAGCCTCTAATAAAGGATGACTGATTAAATGTCACTTCAAATGTCTAGTTTTAATTCTGCTAATATCAGTCTAAACAGATACATGTTCAGAATCCTACTGTATCTTATCTTTCCTTCAATTCCTCCACCTACTGATGAAAATTGACTTAATGATCATTATAATTCAATACATCTGGTTGGTTCCAGTTTGGAAATGGCTGTCTCACAGGATCCCAAACTCTCTTGGTGTGTGAATTTTGATTTGTGGCAATCGGAGGTGCTTTGAAAATATGATAGAATGGATTTAATTTTAATTCATTCTTGGCTTTGGTTAGATAATTACCAGGCTATTGGTTCCTTGAGTAGGGATAAAGCACAGTTACCTAGTACTTGACATCTGATGCCCATACTTTTTGAGACCAGGCTGTATTAAGAATTGTCTCTCATTGCTTAAAATACTCCAATGAAAAGCTGTTTTTCAGAGAGCTTATGCCACCTGCTGCAGCTTTTATTTTAACACATTGGACCAATTTGCTAGGGGCAGCAAATGGAACATTAAGTACCATCCATGCATGATGTATTGCTTTAAAAGCCCCCATTAATGTGTCAAAAGTGCAGGAAATGATTTCACACATATGGCTGACATACTGTATCTAGAAACCTTCTGCTTATTTAGTGTCTTAGAAGACCCAACATCTATGTGCTTATGTTAGTTTTCTACATCTACGTAAGTAAGAAACCCTGGTCTTTAGAGGTTGAATAGAGAATTGGAAATACCTTGGTTAGCTTACATTTAGCAGGTGAGTTCTCAACTAAAATAAAGCAATTGCTCATTAACAAATATATCCTCTGAATACACTGAGACTCTTTTTTTTTTAGCAAATGTTCTGAGCAAACTATCCTTCCATGAAATCAATCTTAAATCAAGTAAACTTATATTGATTATATGATGTGTCTCAAAAATAGATTCACATATTGGTAAAATGTTTTGAATTCCTCTTTACCTTCTGCCCATCTATTGAAATATGTTATGTAATGATTTTTGAATTCTAGCACGCCTGATTATCTAGATGACCAGACACTCCAGCCCAGATTTATTGAGACTACAGGTTTCGAAATTCCTAGTTATGGAGTTTGAGAAGATTGGTCTATACTATATACATCAGAATCACATCTATCATTGATGATAGGTCCCTTACATAAGAATGGAGAGATCTATTTGTTCAGCTGCTGACATCCTTTTTTTCCTCAAGACTTTCACATTCTATCAACATTGACTCCATATTTAAGGTCCCTAAGACATATCTACCTTGTTTTCTGATAAAAATCCCCAACTGTTCTTATTTTTTGTTGATAGCTGGCTTTTGTTTATTACCACATATGTTCCATTTGGTAGATTTAGTTCTTTATAAAAAAAAATCACCTCGTTCTCGGTAATGACCATCCATAGTCCTGAAAACATAGCCTTCCTTTAAAAAAAAAAAACTTATGCCTTGCATATGTAAAAATTCATTCCTGCAATTATTTACAAACCTAGCCAGCAGTGCTCTGAATCCCATAGAGGTTTGCAAAACTGGTTCAGTATCATTTGTGCTGTGTCTGTGCATTATGTTAATCAGTGATGTTCAATATAGGAATAATACTTTATCATTATCCATAATGGAGAAGATTGCTTGCTTGCATAAGGAAACTGAGAACAATCTAAAAACTTGCTCTGGACCCCGATTTTCCCTGGGCAAAGTTGCTGTGGTTTGACAATGCTCCAGCTTTGTGATTGCAAAGATTGTTCATGCATAGTGGAAGCAGTATCAGAGTCACTCCAGATTTTGCTTGAAGTATGTTAACGGAGTCATGTCCCACATTTTGAGATTCCCTCATGTATTTCATTAGGGACCTTAGCAGAAAACTGGTGGAGGAATTGCTGTGCATATTGAATAAAGTTTTTTATTCAAGGAATAACTATGAATGAATAGTAAAAGGGGAAAGGAGAAAAACAAATCTTTACCAGAGATTTGTTTCTTGTTTTAACCTTTTTTATATATTACTAGGTGAAAATGAATACCTATGAATCAATTCCTCATTTGATAATCCTTAAACATTGGAATGTTTGAAAAACAAGCAACCCTTGAAAAACAGAATTGGATGAATCTCCTCTCTGTGAGAAAGCTATTTGAGTAAAAGAACATTCTTATCTAAAACATAAAGAATTATCCCAATGTATCAGAACTTTTGTAATAGAGCATGTTGTAGATCACATCTGTTGTTGAACATAATGTTGCCGGTGAGTTTGGGTTTTATAGCTTCCAGTAATAGCAGATAATTGTGATAAATGATTCATATCAACTACAAGCGACACTTTTTAAAATTTCCATATCTGGCAACCATAAAGCATTTATGAATGCTTCAATAGACCTCCATGACCGAAAACAGCTTTATGATTAATTTCATCTCAGTGTGGTAATTAGCAGGGTTTGAAGCGATTCCTGGAAACAGGCCGATAGAGGCGAAAGATTAACACACAAACTTTTTTTTTTCAGAGCTACATATACCCAATAATGCATGAGTTTCTTCTGGAAACTGCTAGGTTTTTTATTCCCTCAGATGAAAGAAAAGGGTCTTACAAAATTGGCACATGAGTCCTAAAGAGCAGAAATCAGTGTAAGGGGTCCCAAAGAGATAATCTTCATACAAGTAAAAGGAAACAGTTTTAGTGGGAAAATACATATCTAAATGGAAGCTGGCCTTGAAAACTGCTAAGAAGGCATTTTGTCTGAAATAGCTCTCAGTGCCTTTTATTCTAGTTACCCCAAAAGAGCAAATACTTCAAAGTAAAGTTTTTACTGAGAGTCAGTTCAGTCTAGTGGTTAAGTCATCAGGAGACTCTGAATTCTAGTCATGAAAGCTGGCTAGGTAACTTTAGGCCAGTACATCTACCTCAGCACAACCCACCTCACAGGACAACATGAGCACAATATGGGGAAGAAAGAGTATTAGGTATATTTGATACCTTGAGTTATGTATAAAAATAATAAAGACAGGATAAATAAATGAACAAATTATTTCATATCCCAGGGTTGCATTCCGGCATTCAAGTTAGATGCTACCATTGGAATACCCATCATTTAGAAAGCTTAAGATGCAGCTCCCTGGAGAAATACATGTTTATCTTTTGTGATGATGAAATAAATGGTTGGCTTGTGGTACATATGTGAGAGCCTTTAGCAGTGCTAACTACTAATAAGTAACAGTACACTTATTATAATATATTCTTACAGACACAAAAGAAGCCGTTTCCATGAAAGACCTAAAAAGTGAGTCTTATTTTTATAATTATGCTCTTACCGTTGTTTGTTTTATTTCACCATTATTAGTGTTTGCTTTGATACATCCAATTATGCATATTGAAGTATATCATTTTATACATTCTTTTTTCTTTTTGGTAAAAGGCGTCTTGTACTCAACAGGATTTACGTCTAGGTAGATCTGCAGAGAATTGTGCTGTAAAATTGTATGAAAATGCAAATATGGAAAGAGTGACACCATTTATAATTTTAAAGTGACATGTTTAGACTTAGCAGTTTCTTCTATTCTGAATCAATTCACACTGCATTTTCAGTTCCCCGTTCCCATTTGTGACTGACAGTTATTTCTTCCCTTCTCCATTTTCTTTAAAAAAAAAAAATTACATCTTGAATAAGCAGATAGGGATTGAAATGTCAACTGTGATCTGAGCTGAATATTTCTTAGTGGCCATGAGCTGGATAGAAGAGTTTGTTTATCTGGTTCCTATATAATAAGGTCTGAAGACTCTTAGTCCTTGAATAATGAAAACAAGTCCCTGGCATGAAAAATGCAACTCATCAAGCCTGGCAGCATTTGTGTTTCTGTTTCTGGGAAAGTGATGCAGGAAACAAAGAATCCTGCATTATTTAACCAGGTAAAATGTGGCCTAAAATTGCCCCATTTTAGCTTTCAGCTATGTGTAGGAAGCCCTTGGACCTATAATTACAATTGGGTCATAATTTCCATTGCTAAACGAGGTACCTCATTTTTTTTGCCATGGTTGTTAAGTGAATCACAGTCATTAAGCAAATCTGGCTTCCATCATTGGCTTTGCTTGTGGGAAGCCAGCTGGGAAGGTCACAAATAGTGATCCCATGGTCCCAAGATGCTGGACAGCCATAAATACATGCCAATTGCCAAGTGTCCAAATTATTATCACATGGCTATTGAGATGATGCAACAAAAAGTGTGAGGACTGGTCATAAGTAACTTTTTTTCAGTGCCACTGTAGCATTGAACAGTCCCTAAACAAATGGTTGTAAATTGAGGACCCCCCTGTATTCTTCTGCTGAATTGCAGAAGGTATCCAGGTACTTACAGAAGAAAGAAAAAGGACAAACACATCTGAAAGGAGGACTACTTGTTTCAGAATTTTTCCAGCATGTTGCAGTGAAATTATTCTCCCTGGGCTTCTATAGCACCACTAAAAACTACATACAATTCAGTATCACAATGTTTCTCATTTGAGCATCAGGAGGAATCATGAAACCAATTGTGGCATTCAGTTCCCGGGAAGTAGATGCATGAATAAAGGGAAGACTTTGGATCATCAAAAGCAAAAAATAAATAAAAATGAACACTTAAGAACCCCCAGAGCAAAAGGTCATCACAGGAAAGATAAAATACAAATATAATTGCTGCTTCTTGCTGCTGATTTCAATTGTTCAGTTTGGGTAGCAGGTGCTGAAACGTACAGCTTTGATGGACAATTCTGATCCTTCGGCGTAGCATCTTCCATCCTAGGAAAATGGATGCTGCAATCCATCATGTCCCTGACATAAACGATCATAGTTCAATATTCTCTTCTGACTAGCACTTATCTTTGGCATTACAGAAGGAGCGTCTGATTGTTGTCTTGTCAAACAGGCATGTTTTGCACAGAGACAGGCTGTGAACCGACTCTAATCACACGTAGTCCCATTGACCTGAAGTGGGGATGGGTATTCCCATTTATCATAAAAGATGGATCAAATACAAGCCAGATTGTTCATTGTTTGCACACGTACATGTATATCAAAGCTGAGCTGGTGACACTGATCTGTAATACAGCTTGAGAATAACCTGTTTTGCTTTATTTTGGAGGAGGAGAGCACAAATATAGAGACTTTAGTTACTTTCAGGGGGAATGTTATTCCAGCTATGCCTTTTTATGCAAATGATGCATGTGGTTTGTGAAATGACTATTAAATTGTGATGCTACATTTGTTAATATTAATAATTATCACTTGATTTCAAATCATGCTTTCTCCCCATTTTTGACTTAATAGAATTCCAAGTAACAACTTATTTTAATTATCTTCTCTTTTTCCTTATGAAAAGGATACTAAAGGCAATATTTTTCCTATGTTGTTTCCCCATCTTTTTTATTTATTTATTTTGTTATGGCATACCTTGTTATGATTGCTTTAATTTGTTCTCATTTCAAGAGCCAGCAAAAACTCCTGTATCCCCCCAGCCAGTTTCCGTAAAAGTGGCAACACCAGGTAAACAATTCAATTATATTCTCTTGCTTTGTTTTCAGGATTATTTAATCACCCTTTTGGGCAGCATGTATTTATTTTTATTTTTATTTTATTTCATTGGACCAGAGCGCCATCTGTTGGTTCAGATGAATAGGAACTCCTTTTGTTCTGTGAAAATAAAAATAATGTAGTAGGTTTTGACCTGCCCTGCCAATTGACAAAACCATTCATAATCATTTACAAGCCACAATAATTGGATTCACTCATTGTGTTAAATCAAAACTAAGCACACTACACTGCACTGTGGCTTAGTCATGAGGAGCAAATCTTGCAAATCTCGGAAGGAAAGCTTTTCCACACAGAACATGATCATCATCTAATTGCTGATGGTGGAATTTCTTGAAACAAGAGCCATTCACAAATAAGGCTGCTTTTGGAAAGCAAGATCAGTGGATATTCACTGCATTTCTGTAAAATACTTGGCCACATTTGCAAATATAGACCTAGATGAAAGCCTTCCTGTAAAGGGCTGCATTATTTGGGGGGGACTGGCCTATAGCAGGTTTGTTCCATTTATAGAAGATCATCCCATATTTAATTAGTTGTTATATGGCTGTTCTTTACCTGTTTTTGTGAAAACCCAACAACATGGGTTACCCAGTTACAAATTTTCTATTATAATAAACATTTGGTATTTCTACTCTGAATACTTAACTATGATAAAATTATTTCTAAAGTTGACTCTGTAGGCATGAATTGGCTTCTGCAAATCAACATCCTCCTTTAGCCACTTTTTTTTAGAGAAGAGGATGGAGGTGACAGAAAGTAAAAAGAAGATAATATTTTTCTTCAATAATTGTTGGTTTGATTCTGTGCCCCACAACTGTGGGCCACAAATAGATGACTCCAATTAAATGGAAAATCTTATCCTTTTTTATCTGTATGAAGTGAGTGAAAGGAGGAAACAGATGCTGAAGGTATAATATAATTATCAAATCTCACCAGGCTCAAGGTTGAC
>AZIM01002097.1:99358-121288 GCA_000516915.1 Ophiophagus hannah | reverse complement strand
CAATCTGGGTCATCATTTTACTGACCTCAGAAGGNNNGAAGGCTGAGTCAACCTTGAGCCAGTGAAATTCAAACTGTTGAACTGCTGGCAGCCAGCAGCCAGCAGAATTAGCCTGCAGTACTGCATTCTAATCAATGTGCTGCCACGGCTCCAATATAATAAATTATCACAACTTTATGAAGATGAGAGAAATAATATTCTGGTCTTTCTTGTCTAGAGTCCCACATGAAAGAAAAGCCATTAAAAACAGGTAAACATCAATTACTGTCCCACCTTTGCTTAGGTGAAACATATTAATATATTACCGCGGTGCCATATTTATTAAAACTCAGTACTTTTCACTTTTCATTTTAGCCATGCTATCAACAAAGGATATCCATGTAAAAAAATCTGGTAAGATGTGGATCAAAATAGATGTAGCAATTTACAGTTCCATTAGTTAACAGAAAATTATGATGATGAATTGCCTTGAAAAAGAGACTGTCAAAAAACATTAAATGATGAATAATTGAGAGCCTTCTGCCTATTCTTGGTTTCCTAGGGCTCATCATTGCCCTAGCTCCTATATCATTGGCTTACTGCTTGTTGAATATATATCCTCATACAATATCCTCTTTCTCACAGCTGGCTTGCTGGAGAGGCCAATTGAAACTACTCCAACTTATCCAACTAGATAATGAGAGGGCAAAACAAAAACCCCTCATGCATGTCCATTTTGTGTTGCCTGGGGAAGGTATCTGTTGCCAGCATTCTGAGCTCTAGACTTATAGAAGAATCATCTCAACTGGTTATAAATGATCTCATAGAGACAATATTGGAACTTTCACACTTAAAGTTTACCATTTCTTTTTAGGGTGAGTTGGTCTACCAAAACCAAAACCGAGTGTTCTCTAAGTACAGTACTCCCATCAGAAATCATTAGCCCTTAAAAAGAATCTTGCAAGACTGAAAGTATTTCTCACTTCCTCTTCCTAGTCTTTTAGAGGGAGGGTCCCTTCTGAAATGCTTCCCAGGCTTTTCTCCCACCGGCGGACTAAGCTGCCTTTTATCAGACCACTGACTTGGTTGGAGGTCTTGCTTCTGTATCTCAAGGTCATTTTCACATACCATCACAGTAATCTCCTCACAGCTTTACCAGACACTGTTTATTCCAGGACCATTTCTTACATAGCTGTCTATACCCCTTGTCCTTGTCCATGTAGTAATCTTCCTCTGCCTGCCTGATTCTGTTCCCCATTAGAAGCCCCCAACCAAAGGTGACCCCTTCCCCCCATCCTGCTCCTCTTCCTTCTGCTGCCCCTTCCTTTAACTTTGAACTTGGCAGAGAACATTGCTCGACCCCTGACCACAGCAGAAGAAGAAGGAACAAACCACTGTTGTTATGCCAGGTGAAGAATCTTTCCCTTTAATATGGACACCCAAATGTTGACATCATGTTATGGTTTTCCTCTTACTTTCTAGAACCCCACAAGAAAGAAAAACCAAGTGAAATGGGTAAGAGCTTTCTTATTTTGTCTTCTGCACTTCTCTGGAACATATGGGCATTAAAGGGATATTTAACATTTGGAGTCAATCTATGTCATAGCCCAAATGATTGAATCTTTTTCTTTTAGGCAAAGTGCCAAAGAAAGATGTAAACAAAACTGGTAAGTACCATATAAAAATAAAGTTAAAAAATTGCACTTTTCTGTTTGAAGAATTGCTATAAATTAACACAACTCTATGACGATAAGTGTTCTGTGAAACCAATCAATTAAAATGACTATTGTAACAATTTCTGGGTTTTCTGTTCAGAAGAACCTGCTCAATTTGGCTTCATTTTGAATATCAAATTAAAAGTTTCACTGACTTCACTAGACACTCCAATGCAGAAATGTTTTTGTCTTCCTCTTATTTCTAGAGCCACATAAGAAAGAAAAAACAGTAGAAATAGGTAAATATTCTCATTTTTTTCCAATTTGCTTTCCTGCAGCACTGACATGGTGTACTGTTCAAAATTTATAGTAACCTAAAACAATAATTTTAGCCAAGCTTTCAGAGAAAGATAAGATTATCAAAGAATCTGTTAAGAGCTGGATAAAAATAAATCTAGCAAAGTACACTTTCTGTAAGAGTGTTTGTGTGAGCTGGAACTTGACCTGAGCTACTACTAGTAGCACAGGTTTAATATCTATAAAAGAAAAAAGAGTTGCTCATAGACAATACATTATAGGAATAGGCAAAGCTAGCTACATCCTACCAAGGGAAAAGTAAAAGAAAATGCATTCCATGCATATATTTCTGGAGCAAATGCAGAAGGAAGTGAACTCAGATTAGCAAGTCTCTAAAACAAACAGCAGGCAGAATGAGATAAACAAAAGTTGGAAGCAAAACAAATCCTGAATTATCTATGTGCATTCAGCTTCCCCCTCGTGGTCAGGAAGAGATGCTGAATAATTATTGCCATGGATTCATATCTCCCTTTCTGCTAGTACTTTCTACTTTTAGCACTTAATATAAATTAACATGAGACAGTGGAAATAGATGTGGTATAAGGAAAATGTAAAGAGTAAGGAAAATGACCTTGATAATGGTAGGCAAACTCAATTGACAAGATGACAAGGGATGAAATATTTTTAAAGTCCAGAATATCTAGATAACATTTGGAAGTGGCTCAGGCAGATGCCTCCCTAATTTACTAAGGAGGAAGAGGATGAGGTTCAGCACAATCTAATTTGCTAGAATTTTGGTATTATAACCAAACTCAATAAAAGTAGTTTTAGCCTCCCTTTTGAATTAATTTCCTTCTTTGGGCCTACCTGGAAGAGGTGAGAAAAAAGTGCTTAAGTTCTGAAGTAAAATGGTTAACGAGAATCAAGTTGGTGTAGTGCTTAACAGTTTGAACTGGCAACAGGGAGACCTAGGTTCAAGTCTATAGTCAACCATGGAGTCTGAGTGAATGACTTTGGGCCAGTCTGTCTGTCTCAGCCCAACCAATCTCACAAGGTTCTTCTTGTGGGAAGAAATGGGAAGAAAGAATACTATTTATTGTAATTGTTCCAGTGCAGAAATCATGGTCTGGGCTTCTTAATTTCTAGAAACACATAAGAAAGAAAAGCCAACAGACATAGGTAAGAATGTTCAGGCTATCCTTGCTCTCAGTGAAACGTATTGAAATGCTATAATGTTTAAAGTTATAATATCCCAATGTGTACACTTTTTTATTTCAGCAAATCTACCAAAGAAGGGTGTGCATATGAAAGAAACTGGTAAGCACAAGGGAAAAAATCAATCTAAAAAATTAGAGGGGAAGGAAGGAGGGAGGGAGGAAGGAAGGAAGGAATTTTAACACTTAGTATAATAAGTAAATTTGAGTTTATTTCCTGTTATCTTGTTTTGGCTTCCCTGAAATATATTGATAGAACAGCCCAGAATGTATGTAAACCCAGTATCTTTGTTTCTCAGCATCCCAGACCAAAAAGGATATCCATATTCAAGAATCTGGTAAGACCTGGATAAAATAAGTTTAAACACTGTATAAATCAATAGAAGAATATGGGCATGTGTAAGATTTGACAAGTGAATAACCAGTAAAATAAAATGACAGATGAAAAGAATATAATGGTTATGGTATTGGGTTAGCATCAAAGAGATGCACATTTAGCCATAGAAACATGGGGGAGTTTCAGGCAGTTTCTCTGAGTCCAATCAAGGGAACAGGCCAGGCTGTCGCTATAGCAGAAATGGGAAGAGTGGACACTATGCATTCCATAGGAAGAAAAAGCGAAATATAAATCTAAGAAATCAAATTAATTTATGCATCTGTAAGACAGCCTTCACCAGTTGGAATCCGCCCATTCTCCCACCCATGGAGAAAATTGCTTTCAAAGCACCTTGTTGCTCACCAGGGACACCCCATCCTTGCTCAATTCTGGAAAGTTGTTTAAAAAATGCTATTCTGGAGAGCCTTTGGGGGTGGATGAGTAGTTTTTAGTTGGCCAAAAGAAAGGTCAGCAATTGTGGATTATTTGTGGTTCATTTGTGTATTATATATACAGAATGTACTGCATTCCAATCCTATTAATGGAAAGAGGTAGCTTAGTCACTGTAAATTGGAGATGGAGGGAGGGAGGGAGGGAGGGAGGAAGGAAGGAAGGAAGGAAGGAAGGAAGGAAGGAAGGAAGGAAGGAAGGATTGTTCAATCCCAGTTTTATTTTTATTGGTGAATCATGGAATTGTTGTATGTGTGTGATCTTGCTCTATCATTTCATTCTTTGTAATATAATGAATAAACAGTCTTTGCTGTATAGAATCTGATGGAGAATCATATTTTGTTCTTCTTCCTACTTCTTAGAAGCACATAAAAAGAAAAAGCCAATAGAAATAGGTTAGTATGTTAATATCTTTCTTTTGGACATGGATATGGGTTATACATGTTCAAAATGTGGAATAACTGAAAATTTTATATCTTCTTCTTTTAGCTGAAGTGCCAAAGACACATGTGCATGTAAAGGAATCTGGTAAGACTGGGGTAAAAACATATCTCAGAAATGGCTATGTTCTCTTTGAATTCTTAATATAAATGAACAAAAGACTATGAAAATGGATGTTACACATCCTAAGTGATTATCTAGTGAAAATAAAGCACAAAATGTGAATAATACACTATATTCTTCAAACTCTGGATTACTTAGGCTTCATCCACACAGTCCTGTTCATTTGACTCCAAGATGGTCTGCTTGTCTTTTTTAAAGGAGATGTCCTCAAAATGGACCTTGGTATTGGAACCAGATTGTGGGTGATCTAGAAGAAATATTTCCTTGTTTGCTGGCAGATAAGCACTATCATGAAAACATGAATGCGTTGCATTTTAGTCCTATTACTGGAAGAAGGGACAGCAACTGCTTAGTCTTATTCTCAATTTAGAAGACATATAAGCCTTAAGAAGAAAAACACAGAAACAAACAAAAAGAATAGATAATAAAGTGCATTTTGCCAACCAAATCCAGAATCTATTCAAATCCAGATTAGTTTTACTTGTGGAATTGAATTCTGTCGCTTTATGGTTTGTTAAATATTAAATTACAGACTGTTTATTTTGAAAATTTGAATGCAAAAATCATGGTCTCCCTCTTACTTTCTAGAAGCAGACAAGAAACAAAAACCAATAGAAATAGGTAAGCATGGTTTTATTTTCTCTTACCTGAAAGATATGTTACAGGGGCTGATTATCCAGATTCAACATTTATCATAATCTTTTCATTTTAGCCAAGCTGCCAAAGAAGTCTGTGCATGCAAACAAAACTGGTAAGACCTGAGAGGAAAAAAAGATTCCATTTTATACTCTCAAAAATTAATAAAAACTACAGAAATTAGTGTTCCATAAGTAAAGTGAAATAAAATATCAAGCATGGATAGGAGACTATGTTCTGTCCAATGAGATGATCTGACCAGAAGTTCCTTTTCTACCTGTTGTTTTAAATGTGGATTTAAAAGACTTGCTGACTTAAAATGATCTCTCTCTATTATTTTAATCTATTTAGTGTATGGAATTATAAGCACATCCCTTGCTTTTATTTTGCACTTTGAAATGCAGAAATCACATTCTGATCTTCCTCTTATTTTCTAGAAACACATAAGAAAGAAAAGCCATCAGAAACTGGTAAGCACGTTGTCACTGTATCTCCTTAACTTCCCTGAAGCAAATAGTTTAAACCAGTTGTTAATGTTTCTAATAACTTAGTACTTATATCCTTTTATTATAGCCAAGCTGCCAAAGAGTGATGTCCACTTAAAAGAAACTGGTAAGGGCTAAGTAAAACAATTCTAGCACATTATACTTACAATCTTCAATTCCTTCTATAAATTAACCCAAGACCATCAATGGGTTAGCCTTAAAAATGTGCCTGACTGAAGAAATCAAATGGTGAGGATGGAAAATAGAGTGCCTTCTGCCCATTCTTGGCTATCTAGTGCTCATCCCTTACCCTGCTCCAAGATCATTTGCTTACCATGGCTTCAAGGTATGTCCTCACAGGAGATGCTTCAGTTTAGGGTTTGTTTGCTGCTGAAATTCTTCCAGGTGATCCACCCATATGGTAGGGTTTTCCATCAGAAAATAGAAGTAGACCTCCTGTAGGACTGAGTTGCTGAAAGAAGTAGTCTTTAGAGTTGATAAACTGCTGGATTTCAGTTTATTTATTTATTTTTATTTATTTGATTTGTCAATCGCTTACAAGGTAATAGATATAAGTATAANTAAGAATACAGGAAATAGGTATGAATAAATGGGGACAATAGGACAGGGACTGTAGGCACGATGGTGCACTTATCCCACAAGAGGCCCACACCATCCTATCTGGCCATGGATCCTTGTGAATCCAATGTCATGTTAACTGTGGCTACTAGAAAACTAGTATCTGGAAGTAGTCCTTGCTTCTGTATGGCTGGTAGCCTTGTTTGGAATATTGAACTCATTAATAATCAACACAAAGTTTCCCTAAGTTTACTATTCCTATCTGTAACCCCCATAGCAGCTTTAGCAAGACATTGCATGACATCCTCTCCTATTGATCTGAGCCTCTCTTCCATGACCCACCTTTTACCTCTTATTTGCCTGTATCCTTCTCACAACTCAGCCCTTCCTTATACTTAGTCCTCTTCCCTTAAATGCCATTTTTCTTAAATCTCTGCTCATGGGGGAACTTTATTCTCACATCTGAGAGCAGCAGAAGAAGAGGAGTTAACTAGTGTACTTATGCAAAATAGGAACCTTCTCTTTTTACATCTGTGCCCCAAATGTTTGTAATATATGGAATAATCCCACACTATGCAATGAACACTAAAATACAGAAATCATGTTCTTCTCTTCCTCTTTCTTAGAATCACACAAGAAAGGAAAGTTGGCAGAAATGGGTAAGTATGCACCTGCGTTTAATCTTTGCATCCCTGAAACACATGAATATGGGTAACCTAGGTTCCAAATTTTTATCACAATCAAAATGCATAATCTTTTTATTTTAGCAAAGCTGCCAAAGAAGGATATTCATGTAAAAGAATCTGGTAAGACTTTGGTAAAAACATATGTATGAAATTACATGTTTCACTTTGAGCATTTACTGTAAATTAAGACAAATCTATGGAGATGAGTTTTCCATACTTATTAAGTGTCTAAGAAAAGTGATTAAGAGAAGTGACCATATAATGGAATAATATCAAAGATGATTAATATATTGCATTCTGTCCACTATGGATTATCTAGTTAGAAAAGCTTGTTCAATCCCTGTTTTAATTGTGAATTGAGAGGTCTCACTGTCTATAAGTGATCTAACTCTATCATTTCATTCTTTATAAAACATGGTCTTACTTTACTATAAAACACTCTTGTACAGAAATAATTCTCTGCTTTTCTAGAAACAGTTAACTATGTTCTTATTCTTTCCGCTTTGCTTCTCTGAAAGATATGGCTACAATAAATATGCTGTTCAAACTTTATAATAAACTAATATTTAAAAGCATTTATTTTAGCCAATCTGCCAAAGAACAATATGCATGTTAAAAGATCCAGTAAGACATGAGTTAGATCAAATGTAGAAATTACTTTGAACATTTAGTATAGCATAACACAAGATTATGGGAATGAATGTGCAATAAAAAAAACTAAGGAGAAATAAAATAACTCCTTTCCATCCTCCTGCTCCTCTTCCCTCTGCTGCTATTTCCTTTAATTGGCAGAGGAGAAGGAACAAACCACTGTCTTTGTGTCAGGGGCAGAACCTTTCTCTCCCAACTCCCAAATGTTGACATCATTGTCTAGTTTTCCTCTTACTTTCTAGAATCCCACAAGAAAGAAAAGCCAAGAGAAATGGGTAAGCATCCCTTTATTGTGTCTTCTCTGAAACACATGGGCATTAAATGGATATTGATTATTTGTGTTCAATCTATGTCATGGTCAAAATGTTTACTTTTGTTTTAGCCAAAGTGCCAAGGAAAGATGTGCATGTAAATAAAACTGGTAAGTACTATGTAAAACTATGTCTAGAAAATCCTATTTTCCACTCTGGACAATTACTATGTAAACACATGCTGTGGAAATGAATGTGCCATAAAACTAGTGAGTTATCTTGAATTAAAGTTGCAAAATTGGATAGGCTACATTCTGCCCCCTTAGGTTTTTTTTAGTAAAAAAAAAGCCTCATTTAGTCTATGCTTCATTTTAACTGTCAAATTAAAAGACTCTCTTAACTTCAAAGGAACTCAGTCTATGATATAATTCTATGTAGAGTGTCTCCCACTGCTTGCTATAAAAAACCAACTGTAGAAGTAATTTTCTGGTCTTCTTGCTTTCTAGAAGGAAATAAGAAATGGAAACCAATAGAAACAGGTAAGCATGCTCCTATTTTCCCACCTATGCTTACTTGAAAAAATTTGTTCCAAAAAGTCATTATCCATATTCAACATTTATAATAATCCATATATTTATACCTTTTCATTTTAGCCAAGCTGCCAAAGAAGTCTGTGCATGCAAACCAAACAAGTAAGACCTTAGCGGGAAAAACACTTGAAATTCAACTTCCCATTTTGAAAAGTAACAAAAGATTATCTGGCCAGAAGGGTCTTGTCAACTCTGCTTTCTTTTAATTATGGAATTAAGTCAGATCACTGACTTAAAGTGATCTCATTCTATGATTTTAACACATTTTATGTATGGAATTAATATTTATTTTGTACTCTGAAATGCAGAAATCATATTCTGATCTTTTTCTTGTTTTCTAGTAACACATAAGAAAGAAAAGCCAATAGAAATAGGTGAGTATGTTGTCATTGTACCTCCTTTATTTTTTTTGAAGCAAATGATATGGTAGAGCTGTTCAACATTTATAATAACTCAGTACATATATACTTTCATTTTAGCCAAACTGCTAAAGAAGGATATCCATGTGAAAGAATCTGGTAAGATTTGGGTAAAAACAAATGTAGCAATTTACAGTTAACTCAAGATTATTAAGATGTTTTTGCTGTGAAGAAATATCTGACTGAAGAAATCAAGGATGGATAATAGAATGCCTTCTGCCCACTCTTGGTTTCTTAACAGTCATTCCTTGCCCTGTTCCAACATAATTTGCTTGCTGTTGCTTGAAGATATGTGTTCACATGAGATGCTTCATGTTAGGGTTTGCTTGCTGCCGAGGCAGGCTAGAATTCTTCCAGGTGATCTTAGGACGTCATACAGCAGACGCCCTATATGACTGAATTGGTAAATTGTTGAATTTCAGTTATTCCACAATAAGACTAAACCATCCCATCTGGCTATGAATCCTTGTGAATCCAATATCATTATAACTGTGGCTACTGTAAAACTAGATCTTTCATATTTGGAGGTTGCCCGTGCTTCTATTTAGCTGGTAGGCTTTGTTTGGAATATTGAACTCATAAACCACCAACACTGGTGAGTAATCCCTAAGTTTATTGTTTCTATCTATTACCTCCATGGCAGTCTTAGCAAGACATGCACACACACCCTCCAATTGATCTGAGCATCTCTTTCATGGCCCACCTTTTACTTCTTCTTTGCCTCCTTCCCACATCCTAGTCAAGTTTGGACCCTTCTTTATACTTCATCTTCTTCCCCCAGATGCCATTTCTCTTAAATCTGTCATTGTGAGAGAGCTTTACTGTCACATTTAACAGCAACAAAAGTAGGAGGAGAGGCTACCACTGTGTTTGCACCAGAGGGGAAAACTCTGAATGAATAGATAATAAAGTACAGTCTGCCAAAGTTGAATTATCTAGACGGAGCAGTCCCTTCAATCCCAATTTAGTTTCAATTGGGGAATTACAACTTTTTGCCTCCAAGTACCTCACTCCATCATTTGCTTCTCTGTTATGTATTAAATTATACACTGTTTATTTTAAATATCTAAATGCAGAATTCATATTTTTGTCCTTCCTCTTTAGAAACAGACAAGAAAGAAAAGCCAATTGAAATAGGTAAGCACACTCTTATTTTCCTGAGATAACCTTACCTGAAAGATATGTTATACATACTGATAATCCGTATTCAGCATTTACAATAATTGATCTATTTAAATCTTTTTATTGTAGCCAAGCTGTCAAAAAAGCCTGTGCAAGCAAGCAAAACTGGTAAGAGTTGAGAAAGAATACATTTGGAAAATTCCACTTTCCATCTTGAAAATTAAGAAAAGACTATAGGAATGAGTATTTCATAAGAGCATGCTATTGATGGTGAAAATAAACCATCAAATGTAGAAAGCATCATTCAATGAAACATCATTTCCTTGACTCTTGTTTTCTAGAAATACACAAGAAGGAAAAGCCAATAGAAATTGGTAAGTATGCTGTCCATGTCCTATTTTTAGTTCCCTGTTTAAAATTTATAATAACCCCAAATTTGTATTATTTAATTTTAGCCAAGCTACCAAAGAAGGATATTCGTGTAAAAGAATCTGGTAAGATCTTAGCAAACTAAAAAAGTAAAAATGCTCACAATAAGTTATCTAGGATCATCATCTGGGCTAAAATACACCTAAGAAAGATGTGCATGTAAAGGAATCTGGTAAGATATAGGCTAAAATACACCTATGCATGAATTTGCATTTTCCATTTTTAAGCACTTATTTTTAAGTGAAATAAAATTAAGGGCGTGTAACATAATATTCATTTTGACCACTGTTGCCTCATCCACATAGCCCCATTGCTGTAGCAATAGCACTTAGACTTATATACTGCTTTATAGCCCTCTCTATGCAAATACAAATATGATATTTGATGTACTGAATATCTTGACTCTCTCCAATCTTAATAAGCCATTTTGAAATGAAATATTGACCTTTTGCTCAATTTTGCATTTCCATCCGCTTATATGAGATTGGGAAATGTTTCCCTCCAACTTACAGAGATACATACACTTGACAGAAGGATAACTTTTTTTGATACAAGATATGCTACAAGATATGATTGTATCTCAGTAAGTTGGAGGGAGGGAGAACTTTGCTCATGAATATTACTATAGACCCAATAACATCCCCAATTCAAGAAAACATTTTTCAACCTTCTTCAGGAAAAAAAGAGTGTTGGGAAGTAACAGAAATATGCTTTTGTTTTTGTTTTACACCATTAGTGATTCAAAAACTTCTTTCTCCTCTCCTACCAGATTCATCCCTAGTTGCTTTTTTAAAAAGAGTTGAAAATATGGCTTTGTTCTACATGGCTACATATTGGATTTCTCATGAGGATTTTATTATTTCTTAGGCTTTTAAAGCTTTTATGGTGTTTTTAGATTGGGTAGCTACCACTTGGGATATCAGTGGTAATGTATACAAATAAAAGTGTAATTTAAAAATGTTGAGATTCTATATAGTGTTCAGAATATTTTCTTACTGTATTTGCAGCTGTTGGAGGAACCCACAAGCCAAAAGGTCAGGAATGTTATTTCCTTTTTTAAAATTTATATACTTATATAGAGAATGCTGTGCAGTCTGATCCCTAGCCAATTTTCAGAGAAGGATTGTAGAGACCTTAATTCAGTACAATAATTCTGAGTGCTGGGTTTGTAGTGTCTCGTGAGATCATACACTTCTCTTTTGCACCGTAACACTTAGTCATTACTGCTTTTTTGTTAAAAGTGTTTTCAGTCTTGAACTATCACTTGTATTAAAACTAACATTTTGTAGTTGACTTCCTTCTCTAAATTATTTAGGATCGTATTATAGTTCCAGATTTCTCAGATCTATTCCACATTAACTCAAAGTATGAGAAGCTTTCTTTTTTTATTTATTAAGCATTATTTATTTACTTAGTTATTAAAAATAAATTTATATAGGTGCCCAGCTCACACATAGGTGACTCCTATTTTAAAATAAGTTTTTTTATGTAAATAATAAATTAACATAATGTGGGTTTTTTTTTTTTGAAAAAATGACTATGACTTAGCTATCATGACTTTGGAATTAAAAGCATACCGGTGCTTAATTATTTTTTATTTAATTCTGCCTTTATTATTTTTATAAATAAGTCAATGAACATATATAATATGCCTTCCCCTCTTATTTTCCCCTCAACAACAACTCTGTGAGGGGATTTGAGCTGCGAGAGAGTGACTGGTCACCCAGCTAGCTTTCATGATTAAGGTTGTCACAGTCTTCTGGTTTCCAGTCTAGTGCCTTAAACAACATGATTTGTCTTCTGTTCAGTCTGTGCTTCATTATCTTACACAGTAATATCTTGGTATCCATCAATAATTCATTCCAGAAGACATGACAAACACTAAAACTGATGAGTACTGAGAAAACCAGGTGACTTACCAGGTGACTCGCTATTTTGGCCGGAAGAAACAGTGAGTCACAAGGCAGGTGACCTTGCACGTCAACTACTGAGAGAAAGATGAGTCCTGGGACAAGATTTCTGCTTCAAAATGCATTGAATACTAAATTTGATAAATTTTGAAGTATTCGAGTACCGAGGTAGACTGTATCCTAAATCTGCAGAAGCTTTCTTCAGGAGCTGCACAGTCTTTTCCTTTGCCATGCTGCAAGGGGAATTATTGCTTATCTTTGATTATTTGATTAACTTTAACATGTAACTTCAGCTTACAATATCATTAAATCAGACACAGTGCTTAACAATCAATAGGTAAAACAGTGAGTAGTTTAGGACTCAGGTAACAAGCCACATGTATTTAAGAATAGCAACAGATGCTTCTAGTTTATTTCTCACAGCCATTTCAAGGAAGATAACCTCTCAATCTATGCACCTTACATCTATTGATGCACAATGCTCTTTTCTCACTAACTCCCACTAACTAACTAGGGAAGACATCCAGGTAAATGCATTCAGATTGATCCATATACTGTAGGATTTTATATTATTTTAATTATAGGGCTACTTGCAACACAGATTCTAAGCTCTGGCAGCTGGGGCCCCCACAGTCATGTGATTACATTTTGAGAACTCTGCAACCAGCCCATATTTGTGGCTATTTGCAGCATCTGGCAGTGACATGGCTATGATTTACAATCCTTTTTTTTTTTTGGCTGGAAACTGGCCTTTATTTCAGTTTCCAGCAAAAAAAAAAACCCTGGTCATTGCAAACAATGGATTTGCTTAAGGACTGCCACACAAAAAAAAATTATAAAATTGATCATGGCCACCTGATGACCCACTTAAAAATCAGCATGATTTATGACCATTATTCTGGGCTCAATTCTGGTCATAAATTGAGGACTACCTGTATCATGTTCTTTATCTCTGTGCAATTCTACCAGATTGTAATCTAGATACAGATTTCTTGGAAGACACAAATGTAGTGTTATCACATAATTTTAAATTATCTGTTATGATCTAATCAATATGCAAAAATGTTACTTCAAATAAGCAGTAGAGATTTGATGTTTTTTCAAAAGGCCTTTGTTTGCATGAGCCATTCTCTTTGAGACTAGCTGTGTTACAATGTCCCTTATCTTTGTTTTGCAGCTTTACAAGAAAAGAAAGAAGAAAGACCTAGCAAGGCAGCAGAACAAGGTAAAAAAAGAAACTGAGCGAAGTTGATATTATCTAAAGCAAGTGTCAGAGCTGTTTTTAAAAATGCACGTTTCATATTTCAAGAAACGGGCAACCTTGAATTTGTCTCTTTTAACTATCTCGGTGAGTAGTCTTTTTAATCTGTCTGGGAAGCATCATTCTGACAGAATTCAGTTTGTATATATCCAAGTGCAGAGACAAAATGTAACCGTTTATCTTGACATGTCATCTTTTGTGGCCTAAATTCTTTTAACCAACTTGATTTGTGGCATAAAGGCTTTAAGGGGAGATGAACACTTTATGGCATAGGCATTATTCTTTTATGTTTTAACAATATCTGACCACCTACATGGATCTTTAAAGAAGTTGCATTGTATACAGGTAGTCCTTGACTTCCAACCATTCATTTAATGGCCATTCAAAGTTACAGTTTGTCCAGATGCCTTCCAACAACTCAAGTTAATAGGGGAGGCCAGATTTGCTTAATAAACACATGGTTTGCTTAACAACCATGGCAAAAAAGGTCAAAAAATTGGACTCACTTAATAATCACTTTGCTTAGCCATGGAAATTCTGATTCCAACTGTGCTCATAAGTCAAGGACTACCTGTACTATGGGGCAAAGGTAGGTATAGAAAGTGGACTTCAGCATGTTTCCATTTAAATGGCCAAATCTGCATACAGGTTTAATATGGAAAAAGTTATAGAATTGATATAAAGGAAAACACTACATAAAGAGATGATGTATATAAAATGAGGATTTAAATAATTTAAATAAATTTCAACATCAGACATTGTCTCTTTGGATGCTGGAGCATGCTTCTTTTTCCTTCTGGGTGTAGTTAATTTTGCATCCTATAGTTTTGTCCCCATTAATACTTAGTTACCAATTAAAATCTTCATGCCTTTAAAAAGTCCTAGGTAAAATTCAATTGCTGGGCTTTTCTATGGAAAATCTGTGCTCCTTAGGTTTTGATAATGCTACAAATGCCCTTAAGCAATGAACGTTGAGATATAAATCTCCAAACAAATTTAAGTAAGATGTCACACCCTAACATTTATCATTTGCTTCCAAAATAATTTGTTCCAGCCTCCTATTTAATTATCTATTCCAGTTTTAAAATTTCAGTTGGTTAGATCCCAGCAGTGCTTTTTAAAAGTTTTAAGAGTACTCCTATGTACTTTCAGATATGTTCATGTAGAGATGAAGCAATAAAAACTCTAAACCATATGATACTATATTGTTCCCTGTATAAGGACTCTAGCTTATATCTTACCTTGAAGAAATTTCAAGGTAGGGCATATGATTTCTTTTTAATTTGTTTTGAACAGGAACTAGAACATAATTCTTCTATTTTCCCAATTTTTCATTATTTTTTAACTCTGTTATACTTATTTTTTCCTGTTATACTGATATATAGAAAAATGTAATGCTTCTATTATGAGATATTTTGTTTCTATCTGGCCTTGGGCCTATAATAAATTTGATTGGATTTTATAGAAATATATAAAGTTAATATTAAAGTTAACTCTATGTATATATTTATTTCAAATAATGCAAACTAAAAAACACAGAGACATAAACATATGAGAGAATTAAAAATAAGAATTTCAACATCTTTGATGTACTTATTCATGACATGATTGTAATTTACACAATATTTCCCTTACCTTTAAAAAGGTGTCATTTCAAATATTTAATGGAATGATAATGACAAGCTTAGAAGGGATCATTAAAGTTCTTTTGCTATCATCCAGAAGATATTAGACTTTAAATATAGAAAAAATAATGTGATGTTGTAGTATCTCTTTCAAAAGTAGCTTTAGTGACTACACCAATAGCTTCACACATAAACATGTAGGCAAACATATCTTTGCCTATGTCCAAAATCAGCTGACTCTTTAGATGTTTAAGCTGAACACTTAGAAATGATTGATTTTTTAAAACTTCTAAGTACTTAAGGCAGTGTTTCTCAAGCTTGACAACTTTTAGATGTTCAGACTTCAACTCCCGGCATGCTGATTGGGGAAATGCACAAATTTCAAAGTTGCCAAGGTTGAAAAACATGGATTTAAGATGAGAATATTAGAGAAAAATGTTTACTAGAATATGTATGTTAGGGGAAAAGCAAAGAATATGCATACTAAATTCATTCTGACCTAATTTAAAATGTAAATAATTACACAAAGGTATTTAAATTAAGATGGGAAAATGCACATTTTTGACAATTTCATCTCTCCCTGGTCTTCTTCCCTCTATCTTTGGTCAACAAGCATTCTTGGGAAACATGAATAGCATCCTCAAGCCTGAACTCATAGTTTCAAAAACATCTTGTAATTGGGTCTTCTCTAATTAAAAGCTCAGTGATGATCTTTTCATTTTAAAGTTGGTTTTCTGAAGCATTAATAATAGAAACAAAATAATAGGAGAACAAAGATTTTGGCTGCTTTCCATTTCAAGGGATGAGTCCTTGGATAATGTTAAGAAGTGATCAGGCACCTCATTCATCTTTTCAGTGGAATGAAATAAGCCGAAAATTGCTGTTTTGTTATGAGTTCCACTGATTCAGAAGCCTTTTCAAAAGTTGGCTAAGAAAGAAATCTCCATGGACTTTTGCTATTTGTGAGTGAGATGCCACTCTGGAACTTTTTTTTTTTTTTTGCACATGCAAATAGACTTTTAATCTGATGAATTTTACCCCTTGATTCCAATAAATGCATTTCTTCATACAGTTTCCTATTAATCATATAGTCTTAGCTACTATATGAGGAAATAAGGGATTTATTATTTTTCTCATTTCTTCTTCTGCAGATAAATCAGACTCCAAAGAATCAAGTAAAGCGTGTCACAGTATGTATATCTTTTGTGGATATGATAAATTACCTGACAGCTTATCCATGAATAATATTTCTTTTTGTTTTCATTATTTTAAAGTATTACAAGATCATTTCAAGTCTTCATTAAAAGAAATTCATTTTTTTTAAATAGTCCACTATGCTTCCCAAGTGGACATTTTAAAAAGTAGAAATGATGGATGTGGGCACAATTAATCATACTTTAGATTGCACAATGTCAATATTATTGAATTTTACTGTTCTATTATTTTGAGCTCAGTTATAATTTCCACAGCCTAGCAGTGACTGCACAATTCTTTGTACAGCAGAAAATATTAGTCCTGGTCACAGTTTTATTAATGTGTCAATATGTTCATTATTTGTAGGTATCTATTTTATATTAGTGGTGCTGTACTTTTAGTTTTCTGGATTAAAAAGTAATTTTTCCATTTCAGTTATAAAAATATGATCATATATACACTTAAATTTTGGAAATGCATAAATTACACTACAAAATATTATTATTAGTTCCAACTGTTCTATAGCATTCAGCATGTAGTAATATTAATTACTGGATTAATTAACTGGATCACAAAGCAAATATTGTATCCAAAACCAGAGAACATTGGATCTTTTGGAAAATATAAGTCTTATAAAGGAGTTTTCCATATAGGCTTATGAATTCACACATGGATGAGCTGCAAATAATGTAGCAATAATTTTCTGTGTGGTAAACACCTGTGTTGTATTACCCTTCTCCTTTCCATCTTGCAATATTCATCTCAAGCAATTAACTCTTAGACTATTATCATGTAAAACCAGAATTTAAAATATTTGTGTACTTCTTTTAAGGGATATACCTTCTCAATATGGTTCTGCAACTTAATATAATTCTATATTTGCAAAATAAAACAGCAAAGTTATAATATAATACATGTTTACCCAAATTTTCAACCATTTATAATTTGTATGTGCATGAAAATTAACACAACTCTGGTATGTATTTTGTAGAACAAACGAAAGAAAAAGAAACAAACTATGATGTACCTTTAAAAAAGGAAGACTATAAATAAGCAGCTGAAAGCAAACTTGAAATTAAAATATAAGTATGATAAAACTGCCAAAGTTCTTCCTGATTTTGATTAAATACAAACAATGAAGCTGGAATAAATATGTGTCTAGTCTTGAAATATTTAACTGCAAGGCTAATATTGAATATTACATGAATGCAGACAGCAGGGAAAAAAAGCATATGTGAAATGAGACTGAAATGCCTTCAGGAGTTCATAAAGACAAAGGATAAAATCATTTACACATATCTATTAAATACCCAATCTTCTTTTATTTCTCAGTTAAATATAAAGTCCATAGGGAACAATTGTGTGGTATCTGGCTGGGTATTGTCAAAGGCTTTCCTTTGCATTGTGTGCATCTTGCCATCCTATGCATTGTAAATGTGTAAGATCCATTAAGTATGATAAAGCTTACTTGGCAATCAGTGTTATCAGAATTCCAGCCTTAACCAGAAGTCAGCATCTAAGAATGCAATGGGGCTCCTTGTGTGGGTAAACATGAATAGGATTTGGCTGATGGGACTCTGCATACTATTGCCAGGATGATAAGGGAAAGTGTTTTTTTAGGCCCCAATATAGAGTGTGGCATTGAGAAAATGGTTGTTGGCATAAAAAGGAAACTACAAACATAATAAATTATATTACAAAATGAGTACAAGTACAAATGGACTTACAACAGTTCATTTTGTTCAAAGTTCAAACTGTTCAAAGTTCAAACAGTTCAAAGTGACAACAGCAGTGAAAAAAAGTGATTTATGACCATTTTTCACACTTAGGACCATAGCAGCACCCCCGTGATCATGTGATCAAAAGTCAAGATGCTTGGCAGCTGACTCATACTTATGACAGTTGCTGTTGTCCCAGGGTCATCTGATCCCCTTTTGTGACTGTCTAACAAGACAATGGGAAAGCCAGATTCACTCACCAACTTGTTACTAACTTAGCAACGGCAACGATTCACTTAATAAAGATGGCAAGAAAAGTAATAAAATGGGGGGAAAACTCACTTAACAAATGTCTTGCTTAGCCACAGAAAGTTTGGGCTCAATTGTGGGCGTAAGTTGAGGACTACCTGTAATCTATTGTTTCGCTGTAGTAAAATGCGGGCAAGAGATTTTGGGATTTGTATGCAGCGTGCACACAATGTGAAAGAGAAGCAAAACAGATTCACTGAAGAAAGCAAAGTAAAAGAATGATTTTAACTGCAAACTATAACATTGATGGGACACATTTACAGGTGGGACAATGAAAGGAGATTCTGCAACATTCAATACAGTAGTTCTCGAAGTATAACTGATTGCTTAATGACCGTTCAAAGTTATGCTAGAATGCTCCAGAGCTATTTATAACCTGATTTGAAGTTACGATGGCTCTGCATACACACGCACCCCCCCACAGTCACATGATTTCATTTTGGGCATTGGCAATCCTCTCCCCCCTACAGCCTGTTGGGGAAAATGGATTTTTTTTAATGACTATGGTGTTCATGTATCGAATACTGCAAAAAATGTGGTCACGTAATGCCTTAATTTACAGTCTCAGTGACTTACAACCATAATTCTAGGCTCAATTACGGTCATAAGTAAAGGACTGCGTATAGAGGAATATAAATAGAATTTCACATCCCCATGGCATCTGGGAGACCCTTATCCTTCACAAAGGTGATCATGGTCCCAGCTGATTATAACAATGTTCCTGGACAGGCGTATAATAAAGCCAATGGTGGGATTCAAATTTTTTTACTACCGGTTCTATGGGTGTGGCTTGGTGGGAGTGGCAGGGGAAGGATACTATAAAATCTCTGGTCAGAGGTGATATTTGCCAGTTCTCCGAACTATTCAAAAATTCCACTACCGGTTCTCCAGAACTGGTCAGAAGCTGCTGAATACCTCCTCTGAATAAAGTTCCTCTCAAGGTAGCTTATATCTAGCTACCTTATACCTCTTGCAGTTCATACTTCTAATAAATCACAATAGCTGTTTATCTTTTCTTGCCTAAAAGTTATCAATGCCACTTCACTCATCACATTCTCGCTACTCGATGGCTGGTCTTGGCAAAGTAGTTTTGAGATTTTAAAAAATTAACACTCTTGAGCTTACCTGCATGAGGATTATGAGGAGCAAACTAGTGGAGAAAGTGAAAGGAAGAGAACTTACTTTTCGAAATCTTAAGTTTTTACTTTGCTATGCCCTGCACAGGAATGACAAAAGGGAAGCTATTTTACACAAGAAAGAAAGAGAGGACAAATCCTCCTTGGTATTACAACAATTTTTGGCAACAGCAATCATGTATATTGTTGTTTTGTGATTTGAGATTGTTCCTTATATTTTAATCTGATTTGTATGTTGTTATTAGCCACCCAGAATTCTTTTAGAGTAGGAATAGATTATAATTGCTGTTAAATAAATGAAATCTTAAATAAAGCAACTGGAAGTTAGTATGAAACATGCAGCTTCTAGTTAAGTAAAAGAATTTATGATCTGACAAAGTCTAACCATCCTTGTATATTCATATATCGAGATATTGTCAGGCAAGTAGGAAATTATTTGAGTATCTAGTACCCACAGAGTCTTGTCTTAGCAAATAGGTTCCACAACTCATTGCTTGGTGTTATACTTTTCTGTGACTTTTAAAAGTCTTGCATTTAAAATGCCACATCGAGTCAGGCAAATTATAATTGAATGCAATTAGGATTGCTGCAAGCTACAATCTTCTTTCATTCCAGTTGAGTGAGATACAAGAAGATCTGAAATGACCGGGAGGCTTTCAAGACATCATTCCCCATTTATTTCTGTCCATCTATTTCTGCCCCCTCTACTTCTGTCAAAGCATTACTAATCCTGGAATCTGAAAGGTCAAAAGACAACACCATCCATTATTGACATTCAGCCTGATTGGTCACCTGTTGTTTGTATAGTAGCAAAAATCTTTAGATAATCAAGCCATAAGGTTGGGATTGCTTTGATGCTTACATGCAGAAGCATCTAATGTTCTTTATGAACGGAATACATTTCAGTCAAAGGAAATGTGCTGTGATCATGAAAAGAGTCACATAAGTGCAGTTCTTTTTCTGTCCAATCCCTGCTTGAAAAAAGTTAGATTCCACTCATGATTTTATCTATTGATACTTACTACTGCTAGCATGAAAAGAATTTGCAGTATATCCAACTCGAAACTCAGCTACAAAACTGCATGCTATTTTGATGCAGCTTCAGTTTGGGATTATTAATTGCTAGATGTGACTAATGTTTGCTCACTGTGCTTTTACACAGAACCTGAGAAAGAAAAATCAATGAAGACCATGGAAACCCAGAAGAAAAAGGGTAAAGGCATATATTTTTAAAGTTTTGAGACTTTTTAAGTTTATTTTCAGACTGCAAAAATGGCAAAGAAATTCTTTTTGAGCCCATAGAGTTAACAAAGAGAGTGGAAAAACTTGTGGAAGGAAATAATAATGATTGGTTTTATTTTTGATCTAGCTATATATAGTCTTGTTACATCAAATGAAGGTTTAAAAGCACTCAGAAATGTGGGGTTTTTTAAAAAGAAAAAATGCAAAACAAAACAAATTAATGAATATTTCCATAGATATCTCAAAAGAAAAAGTGAAGCCTCCTATTGCTGTCAAAGGAAAACGTAAATATTATTTCCAAGATCTTTTTTTTAACTAGGGCCATTTTAGGATTTCAGAAATGTTTTTGTTGATGGTAAATTGATTTAAGATAGTTATATGAGGAACATTACATATAATATTATAGAATTGGGCTCAGTATTGCCAGTGAACAAAAGAAGGTCCTTAATTTACCATTATTCTCTTTATTGGTGTTAACTTTAGTTCACTTTCATCTAATGCTCTTCCACATACTGGGTTTGTAGCACTCCCAGTGGTTTCTGAACACCTCCAAAGTGGTGGGATTCCAATTTTTTTACTACCGGTTCTATGGGCGTGGCTTGGTGGGAGTGGCAGGGNGAACTGGTCAGAACCTGCTGAATGCCACCCATGCTTCAAACCCATCTTATGATTTCTATTTGTAGCTTGGTTGATTTATTTCCAACCTTGCTTCAGTAGTAGTAGGTCTGAAGCAGGTTTTCAGCAGGAAAAATAGGGTATTTGTGGTGGCTGTGGTGAGAACTTTTGCATTATTCACTAATTGCTTTCTGATCAATAGCTACTTAGCAGTTCCACATTTTACAATTACACACCTTGCAAATTGTGATTCTGCTTGGCTAACTTAGAGTTAAAAGAAAAAAGAAACCAAGTAAAACAAAAAGTAACAAAAGTAAAACCAAGTAACAAAAAGAAACCAAGTAAAAATAAAAAAGCCAATAACATTGAAGTGTACTCAAGCCTAACCACAATCATAACCCCAACCATTACAAAACAAAACTCTTGTAATATCCTGGCTCAATGCCAGGGGAACTGAGCTGATGAAGGGAATTTTCCCTTCACTGGCTCAAGTGAAGTGAGAGAAGGTGAAATTTCCTTCCTTCCTTCCTTCCTTCC
>AZIM01002097.1:65537-86746 GCA_000516915.1 Ophiophagus hannah | reverse complement strand
CAGCCTGCACCACCAAGGCTCTTTCTTCTAGTGAAATTTAGTCTTGGTGCCAAGAAAGATTTTGCACCAAATTTCATATTTTATTCTTATTCATTTTGTCAAAAGATTGTAAGCTTTTACATTACTGTGATAATCAATATATAATTAATGTAATATTATGCTGCAAATAGCTCTCTTTAAATATTTGTGCCCCTACTTCAAGTACAGATAGAGGACAGCTACACAAGTATATAGATTGCTGCTCTTGAGAGAATATCTTACTACACTGATTATTGTGTTGTGTTATCAGTTGTCTCCTATCTGATGGGTAACTGAAGAACATCTATGAATACCAATGTATCAACTTAACTAAATTTGATCTTTGCATTATTTTTAAATGAGGAAGGTAAAGATAGTAACATGAAGGAAACCCTAAATTATCTATTTCTATATCCATCAATCATAATAGGAATAAACAGAAGTAATTGGAATTATATTTTAAGTCATTATCTATTTCTATCTTTCTTTCACTACTTATCTATTTTGTTAGATCTCTAATTAATTGTTTGTGGCAGATGTGTAGTATTTTGGAACATCAGGAACTTTATTTGTATTAAAAAGATTGTTGGTACATACTATTTTTAATTATTCAAATCTAAAAAAATATTTTCATGTAACATAGCTGCATGAAAGACTCTGCCTTATACATTTATATTTACTTTTTTATTTATGTTTTATATTTCTACTCAATAAATGTGAGACTGTTTGATGTGCCTCTCATTTGCAGTTGTAATCAATATTTCAAATGATTTTAGATGTCTGCCATGTTGCAAGGATATAAAATGGATACTGACTGGAGATAATCTGCAGAACAGATCACGTTAGAACAATAATATCAAGTCCCAAGGCAAAATCCAATATATTCAGTTTTGGCATTAAAACAGATCACACTTTCCTAATGGGCACCCTCCAGCTATCACTTTTATCCTGAAACAGTGTCCATTGATCTTTTGGCTGATGGATTGTCAGAAACACAATCCAATATATATGAAAGACATTTATTCAAGAAGACTAGTCTATATCTGGAATAATAAGTCTTGCAAGAAAATAAAATGACAAAAATCTAATTCATAATATCTATAATCTGCCAAAAATTCCTGTCAACTTCTTTATATTTTAAAAGTTTCTATTTTCACTGTGCTTATATTCTGTAGAGATTCCCAGCCATCCAGATCATGGTTGTCCCAAATTATCAACTGTCTGCAAGGAATATAAATCCTTCCATTCCCCACTATCCTGTCAGAGCTGAAGAAGCTTCTTGGTTGAGAAGCAAAACATTTTCAAAAGGAAAAAACAAAGTCCAGTTGCCTCCTGAAAAAGCACATTTGAGACACTGCAGTTATATTTTCTCAGATATATTGTGGGCTTGATTAGGGGAATTCAACATGTACAGGTTGAGGTCTGTGGAGATTCTCAGTCATTCGGGTCATGGTTTATCCAAAGGTGCTTTTTCCAATGGCACCTGGACTTTGGTTTTCCTTGAAGATGTTTTGCTTCTCATCCAAGAAACTTCTCTGGCCAGAACTTAAGAAGCTTCTTGTGAAACATCTTCAAGGAAAACCAAAGTCCAGTTGCCTTTGGAAAAAGTACCTTTGGGGACAACATGTACAGCTTGTGTTTACAAGTGAAATATTTCTACATTAACTTAACAAAAGTGTTGTTGTATCACAGTGTATGCAACATACACTACACTGGTAGTCTTTGATTTACAACTGGTCACTTAGTGCCCATTCAAAGTTACAACAAGGCCTACTTTTGGAGTACTTATAGCCCAGATTCAAAGTTCCAATGGCAGGTCCCCTCTAAGGTCATATGATCACTTGGCAATACAGCCACATTGATAGCCATTTGCAGCATTTTGCAACATCCTGTATCCATGATCGAGAACCATGGATAATATCAGGTTGAACATGTTTTACAAACTTTTCAATGTACGAACGTAATCAGCAGATTCTATTACAGTCATATGTAAATGATTACCTGCGTTGAAAAAAGCCCCAAACTCTCAAAGTATGAAGATTTATATAGATGTACTTATTTTTTTTCTTTCTCTTTCTATCTCTGTGCCACCCAATAGAAAGACCAGGAGAAGCAATAGCTGAACTCAAAGTTGCAGGTAAACATGCAGTAGATGTACATAGTATATAGTACATATACATATAGTATATGTAATAACAAGCCACAAGAATTGTACCTGATGGAGCTTAATGTCCCCAGAACCTCACCTGATATATCTATTGAGCACCATAAAAACTAATTAAATTTATCCCATTAAAAGATCTGCCGCACAGTGTCAGATATTCTATTTTTATCACTCTTCAAGGTAGCCACAAACTTTAATCACTTACTTGCTGTTAGTGTCTGGGAGGGTAATGTAGCATGTGGAGAGATTATGCCAGGCTGCTCACAGTTGAACAAATAGAGACTGAAGTTGCATTAAAGTGAGCTGGATCTGGGAAGGGGAGGGGGGGCAGATAGAATGAACAGCTTTATGGCAAACTGTGAAGTACCTGCTGTTGTTCTCAGCAGGAAGTATCAGAGTGGCGGCCATGCTCTAGCTCTGCACCTTAGTTAATTTCAGTCTGTCTCCTTGTATGCAGTCACAGTTGATTGACTGTATTCAGGGATGCCTGAAATAAATGAATGCTGAAGAAAGACATCTGTGCATATATCAAATCACTTGAGATATGATTCAATCCAACTCCATAGAAGAGTGTGTAAATGTGCAAATGTAAGATCTGTTCTGTTTCCAACCACATTTACCTTCCCTGCTGCTGACAGACGGAAATCACAAGCTTGTTTTCTCCAAGGGTTTGTGAAACAATATGCAAATATCCAAGTCCCCTAAAGTTTAATCCCTATGATTTGGACATTCTTTGCAGATGAGAAAAAAGCAGAAAAATCTTTGAGAGAAAAGAAGGAAAAACATGGTAAGACTGGGGTTCTTTTCTTTCTAAAAGACTGTATGTTCTCTGAATTTGCTAATATATTTCCTTCCTCACTTACCTTAATATTAACAAAGCGGATTGTATGAGCTTCAGTTTAAATATTGTATTTGATTTTTCTCTCTTTTTCTTTCACTTATACAGGAAAAACAGTTGAAAAGACACCCTTGAAAGTAAAACATGACAAAGGTATGTATGTATGTATGTATGTATGTATGTGGTTTCTATCCAGCAATTAATTCAAGAGTTCAAGGCAATCTATACAAACCTCTTCCTGTGAAGGAGGTGGGGTGATGCAGAGCGACTGAGTCCAGAATCACCCAATGAGCTTCAGTGGCTGAGATAGATTACAGCAGGGGTCTTCAAACTTGACAGCTTTAAGACTTGTGCACTTCAACTCCCAGAATTCCTCCTCCNTTGCCAAGTTTGAAGACCCTTGGATTAGAGTCTTTGTTTCTCTCTTCTTATTACAGCAACATACAATTGTCCTTACAAACCATAAATCTAGAGCAGGGATGTCAAACTCATGTCATTACAGTGGCATCATGTGACATATCGGGACTTTTCCCTCTTTGCTAAACCAGGTGTAGGTGTGGCCTATGCGTGAGGCAGTGCTTTTGACAGCCCTGATCTAAAGTGTTAATTTTAAGAGAAGAAGAACAAGCTTCTAGATTTTTGTTTGAAACTGGACTGTTGTGGTATTTAGCTTTTCTAGAAATCAGTTGATCCTCTGTAACTACTGTATTCTTGGGGATGGGGAATGGAATTGGTCCTGAAAGGTCTAGGAGAAAGATGGGGAAAGATAGAAACATGGTCGCTCATTCTTCATCATGAGTGAGGATCTTTGATTTCATGATTTTGTGACCCAAGGAAGTTTTCCCTCAAGCCTTGGTAAAGTCTCATGGACTTTGATTCAGGGCTAAATACTGTGAAACATGTAAAGTTCTTTGAAGAAAATAGCTGTGCACATAATGTGTGTGTTTATGTATCTATATATCTATGTCTATGTCTATAACTCTTGTATTTAGAATCCAAAACAATTAAATATTTTTGTTCTCTTTAACAGTTCCTGCAGAAAAAGGAGTCCATTTTTATTACAATGTGACTACAGGTAATTGGTGGTTGGTTTCCTCCCTCTCCCCCTCCCTCCCTCTCCCCTCTCCTCCTCCTCCCCTCTCTTCCTCTTCACCCCTCCCTCTCCCCTTCCCTCTCCCCCCTCCTCCTCCTCCCTTACTCTTTAAATCCAGTGGCTATTAAGATTTAGTATTAATTGCTCACTATTGAGATCCATTTATCTTAATGAAAAACCACATTTTTACTTGATTATATATGGTTATTTTTCAAGCCATAACTTTCTATTGTTTCTACATTGCACTTATATGCTATGGGCCCTGTGTTGTCAGATTATGTTGGCTTCTTAGGTTTTCAGATATAATTTAAAGTTTATGGCTTGGCAGCAAGTTAGTTTCAGGCTGTTTTACCAATGAGAATCAGTCTGACCAACTCAATATTTTTGGGAAAACTGATCTTTCCTCCCCATTTTCACATGATATAGGAGGCTAAATCACGTTGCATTTCTGTAGCAGCCCAGCTTTTTGGAATGGCCTCCTTCTGGAACCTAGGCTAGTTTTGAACTTGACTGCCTTTTGGAAGCAGCTGAAAACAGATCTCTTCTGGAAGGTCTTGGAAGTGATTTCCCTGTGCCTGAAAAGAATATTCAAAGATGGACAAATAAGGAAGCCTTATGGTATCACCCAAGAGGGCTTCTTATACAAATGTGCAAACAAAAAAATCCCTTTCATCCCATTATCAAAGACATTCATAGGCATAGCTGTTTTGAGTTTCAGTATGATGTGACCTCAAAAATGCAGCCGGATTAACTTCATTAAGTAGCAAATAAAACAATTGAAAGAAAGCAAATTAGCAAAGAAAGCGAAGAATTAATTGATTAGCAAAGAGAGCAAAGAATTAGCAAAAAACCCCTTGCTCTACAGATTCTCTCCCTCTTTCTGAGATTTTCTTTCTTTCTTTTCAGAAAAACTTTCAAAAGCTGCAAAACCAGGAAGTAAGTTAAAGGCCTTGCAAATATCTTTGATTTTCAAGTGACTTTAATTCCTTGTCAGGACATGTAACTCGGTATCCACAGTATTGTTTCACCTCATCTTGTCAGATTAAGAAAGGATGAACAATTTGCCTTTGAAAACTAGTTAATGAGGGAAAGCTCATTTTACATATTTTGTAAGATTAAACTAATCTTGAAAGCAATTGAAGAAGAAAAGATAAATTAGTACGAAGAATTTGAACAAGACATCCATTTTTATACATTTCATGTTGTTATCTGTACAAGTACAAGAGGAGATAGTTCCAAAAAATGATTTCCATACAAGTCAGCTACCATATATCAGACTTTTTCCAACAGCTGCGTAATTATTAGAATAATGTCTTGAATTCTGCTCTTCTGTTTGGGTGTAATAAAAATATAACTCCACAAAAACACAGCTATTCACTCTTTCCCCTTCCAGTAATTGTGTCATAGATTATGACCATTACATAAATCTTCAGGTCTCCATCTTCTACAATTTGTTTCTGAAGTTTAGGATGGGAAGGAATTACATTATTATGGTTGTAGTACAATGATTCTTTAATACCAAGAATAAGACTCAAGTCAGTAAAATAAATTTGTAATTCAAGTCATTCACATTCACTACAGGTTAGAATTTAAACTTCCACTGATTTTTTGCACATGAAAATTGTGCTCATGAGAGGCCAAAAGCCCACATGAACCTATTTTTAAAATTCTAACCTATAATTCTACCAAGTGGAAGACTAAATGCTTTACTTGCTTTACATACTTAGAATAATTATTAGCCTTGACTTTATCATCTTCCTTCAAGAAATAGGGTTTCCTTAGAACTGCATTAGCCTCAATAAAACCATGTTTTGCAACTCTTAAAAATAAATGTGCATAAATGTAAGAAAGGTTCAGATTAACTGAGCAGAATCTGTGTACTGGTCACACTAATGACTGTCCATGCTTATGCACTATTTTTGTAGGATTGAAAACTCTTATTTTTTTTATCAATGAATGAGAATCAAATGGCATGTTCCCATCTTAATAGGAAGAGGAAGATGTGTTGCATATGTTCACCATCCTGAGTTATTTGTAAAAATAATAAAGATGTGAATTATTATTTTTATCTTGTAAGTTGATTGCAGCACTGAGAAGGAAGATGTCTTCACTAAGAAAGTTTCTTTTTAGTGAGTCTCCTATCTGAACCAGTGTATTAATGAGCCATAAAAGAAATAAAACACAAAGAATAATATTGCTTCTAAACTTTGTTTATGGTCAATTAATGGATTTGGGAAGTCCTTTAAGGCCTGATTCACATATGCAAACTGCAGTGTTGACCATTTGATGTGATGCACCACTTGTGTATTCACTGAACATTATGTAAATGTATGACATGAAGGACCCTTTCTCTTGCATGAGGCTGCTAAAATACCTACCATTGTTGTCAGGCTTTCTCTAGCAAGCTGGATTGGATCTAATTAAATCCCGGAATTTCTGATAAGGTAGTTTAATTGTGGAAAAGTTAAGGGGCCATTGTGAAACAGTAAGGGCATCTTGCATTTATCAAATGCAAGCTCCATGTCAGCATTCCAGGGAACCACTCTGTTTATAAGGTTTCATGTTCACATTTTTTGCATCTGTTTCTTCTACTCATTCTAAAAGCAATTATCTTGGGTGGGAGATACAATTTCCATCTGTTTCATGGTTTGGTAGCCGGATCTGGTATTTGGCTGTGTGAGAATCTTTACACTTGTTTGCTTTCATCCAGAGATCACAAATAGCTTTCTATAACCACATTCTGATTAACCTCAGAGTGAGAGGGCTGTTCTGTAGCATTAATGTTTCACCCATGAACTAGAACTAAGCAAAACAACACCACTCCAGCATAATATCCTAGGATATTTGGACTTCAATTACAATCTAGTGGCTTTATAAGAGAGGGTATCTGTAATATATTGTGGACTTTATGTTGCATTGTCTTGCTTACAAGTAAGATTGCTGGTTGTAAACACCTAGAGGAAGAATTAACAATTGAACAAAGAAAAACTGGACTTTATCCAATGTAGAAATCTAGGGAGCATACAATAATGAACATACTGACAGTGTTAAATCAGATTTAGTTAACATAGGAACTGTTGGACTTGTTCAATTATTTTTAGCTAAATGTTTATAATTAATACTTTTTACTCTATTTTGTTGCCTCTTAATGATAATTTAATTAATTAACACTTATATATACTAATTACCTGATAGTGGTTAAAAACACTTTGTATATCCCAGACAAGACTGTTAACTATACTGCTGGATATGAAGAGCCACCCATTGATAGGTAGGTCATAAATGATGAATTAAATCAGAGCTGTCAAACTCCCAGCCTGCGGGCCAGATGTGTCATGCGCTGGCCATGCCCACACCCAGTTTAGCAAAGAGGGGAAAAGTCCCAATACATCATGTGATGCCACTGTTATGAAGTGAGTTTGACACCCTGAATTACATTAAAAACAGTCTGTTGGAAAAGGAAATAGTAATCCACTCCAGGAGTTTGCCAGGAAAGAATATTCACAATCAGATTTATGTCAACATGATATTAGAAGATTTAAGAGCAAGTCAAAGATGTGAGTATTGGTATTGGCTGGAGTAGAACTAAAAGCATATTCAGCAGTTATGTCCCCAGAGGCAAAAAGGAAATTTAATGCTGCAAAAATATGTATACTATTTAGACCTGGAATGTCAGAACAAAACACACTTGATGCTGTCAGAATAGAAATGTCAAGAAGCAATTACTGGCAGACAATCCTGGCAAAATGATGTCCATTGGGTCATGAAGAATTGGAAGAGAATGAATGATTGAATAACAATTCTAATTAACAGCCATGTCTTTTCTCTTATTCCAATAATTGTTGTAGACCAAAATAATGTGTATAAGGTATGCTTTACTGGTTGATAGCATTGGCAAGTATTCAAACAGTATGCCTGGAAAAACTCCTGCCAATCCAAGGTAACAAAAAATGTGTAAGAAGTCCCATTTTTAATTCTATGAGATAGTGGTATATTTATACCTGGTTAAAACACACATGCAGATTTATACCTCTATATCATATGGAGTACTGCTTATGGAGAAATTCATTGCCACAATATTATTTCTTTCAATGACAAATCTATTGTGGACAGAACATCTAATATACTTTTCAAACTTCATACCTGTATGCCAACAGATATTCAAAGACCTTAACTGTTGCCAATGCAATCTTCAATTGTAGGATTGTAGAGAGTATCTTCTTTGGGGGTTTTTAAGCCAAGGAATGTCTGGCATGGATTTGAATGGATCAAAATTATTTGAGCATTATTAGGGTTGTTATTAGGGCACTAAAAATGTAGCATATATTATTTCTGTCTGTTGTTTTGAATACTTGTACCCTTGGCCTATCCATCTCAGGACAAATTTCCTACTCCCTCTCTAGCTGCCTATGACACGAATGAAGCTCTTCCTCCTTCTCTTCTTCACTGAAGGCTGCCAATCCCTTCATTCTTTGAGAAACCATTTCTTTCTTTTAAGTGACATGCAAAGGTTCAAGGAATAAAAAAATGCCATAAAGAACATGTCCCTTTGGTCCAGCTAGATAACTTCATCACAGATTGGGCATAGGATGAAAATTGAGAGTGCGCTTTTGTTTTTGTTTTTTTTGTTTACTTTCCTAGTGCAAACACTTTGAGGAAACAATTTGAGAAAAAATAATTTCTGGAGGGCTAGCTATTTATTCTCATGCAGCCCAAATGAACATTAAGACTGATATAATGTACATTATGACATCGTAAGTTGCCAAAGACTTATAACAAACTTATAACATCAGATATTTGCCAGTCTTTTACAGTGACAAAGAGTGCCTGGGTATTTCTGATTTTTTTAAAAAATAAAATAAAATAAAATAATTAGCAANAAATAAAATAAAATAAAATAAAATGATCTGGTTCCAGTGGACCAGTTAATCAAAGTGAACTATGATGTTGTTTCATGACACAGTGTATTAATGAGCTCTCCATCTGCTTTGCCTTTGCTGCCAAAGTACTTTGCTTTAATGAAAGATGTCTGCTGAGTGACCTGTTCCTGACCCACAAGCATAACTCATTACATATTTGGCTCAAGATGGAATTGCACCGAGATATCTCTAATTAGCAACATTTTTATATTCAGGTCAAGATTCAGGCCTTCGAATTTAACAGTCTTTTCTAGGCAGCTGCAAGCTATTTGACACATCAAATATGATGACCAGCATCAAAAGTGTGCACCAAGAAAAAAGGAGTCCCTTTTAGAGGACAAGCTTTTAATTGCTAAAGACTCAGAGCTGCATTAATAAGATTTGCGTTTGAGCAAATCTTACCACACCTTTTCTCTAGTTTCATTTTGTCTTGAATGGAAAACTGAACAAAAATATATCTTCATAATACTCCCCATAACTGAAACTCTGTTTGTGGGGGGTGCATGCCTGCAAATGTACACAGATAATATGCACATAATTTGTACATCTCCTTGTACAAATTATATAAGAAATATCGGCATGGCACACAGGAGACAACCAACAGAGAAATTTGGTTAATGAAAAGTCTGATGCTAGAGCAGGGGTATCAAACTCAAGGACGGGGGCAGGATTCAGTCCATGGGTGCTTAGAGCTGGCCAATGGGATCACCCTGGAAACAGCAAAGAACCAGCTCGTGGTGCCTCTGCCAGCAAAAATGGGCTCCCGAGCTCCATTTTTGCTGGCAAAGGGTTACAGANNNTCCCGAGCCCCATTTTTGCTGGCAAAGGGTTACAGACATAGTTGCAGATGAAAACAGAGCTCAGGAGCCCATTTTCACTGGCAGAGCGCTTGGGCCACTACAGGTGCCCCCGACACAAGTGATGTTGAGCTGGTCACGCCCTCCTGGCCATACCCACTTTGGCCCCCCAAGGTCAAACACAACCTTGATGCAGCCCTCAGTGAAATCGAGTTTGACACCCCTGTGCTAGAGCCTTGAACCATTCTTCCATTTCCTTTCTGATTGATTTCTCACCCACTGACATCCATGGGAGATAAGACAAAGATTCCAAATTCAGGATTGGCATTGTCTTCCTGCTGCTTGGTGGACAAGAAAAGAATCAGGGGAGAGCTCATTCTTTTCCTTCCCCTATATCACAGGCTCTGACAGCCTGAAGATCTGGTTCTGACAGGTGGTCTGGGGACCTAATGCAGGAGTACCATATTGGAGGTGGCTACTGGATTAATTAGCTGCCCCCCTTCCCCCCTGTGCTTCCTTCTTCTCCTCCCACCCATCTTTCAATTCATATTGTTGTGCTTTCCTCATTTATTTTTATTGTTTCATTGCTTTACTATTGTTACATTTACATTTTTTATCATTGTTTCCCATTTTTACTATTGTAAGCCGCCCCCAGAGTAACCCCAGGGTGAGATAAAAATAAATGTAACAAATAAATAAAATTAATAAAGCAGGGAAAGCAGGACAGAGGGAATTTACATAGAGGCTGACAGGGTGGATCACCACCACCTGCAGAGAAGGCATGGACCTAGGCAGCAATCATTGAACATTCTACTTTGTATCATTGCAACTCATACTATACTGCACCATAGTGGCACAGTGGTTAGAATGTTGTACTGCAGGGCTAACTCACTGTGCACTCCAGGAGTTTGATCCTGACTGGATCAAGGTTGACTCAGCCNACCATTTAGAGAGGGCTGTAAAGCACTATTCAGCAATATATAAGTCTAAGTGCTATTGCTATATTGAGCAAAAGCTAATCATTTCTCCCAGTCTGACAAATCATTATTATTGTTATTTGTTGTTGCTGTTGCTTCATGAGGCATGAGCACAGTGATAGCTGGTGATACAACCATATTAGATCACTTCACTGAATTTGGGTGGGTTTTTTTTTCCTTTTCATTATTCTATACTTCTAAAAGTCAAAATAGATATCCTACATTTCAAAGAAGCATTACCTTCTCCCCCTCCCCTCCCCTCTCTTCTCTCTCTCTCTCTCTCTTTTACTTTTGGTGTTGTGAATAAAAACTAGTATTTCCAATTATGCCATCATCAAATTTCATCCATGGGATCTTGGGATCCTTTAATTTCTGTAATGTATGCTCAGATTCTTTAGAAGTGGCAACCAGGGAATCAGGATCTACATGGAGCCCACAGGCCATAGATTGCCCAGCCCTGTTTGAAAAAGAAAACACATTTGAAGCTCCAAAGCTCCATCCAATTATTTCAGACAACTTGAATATGAAAGTCATATGATAATGAATATAAATGGGCATAAACTGTATCTTGGGTCCATATACATTAGCATTTCCATTGTGTATTTGACTTCTAATTTTCTATTTACTAATACCAAGGAGCCTATTTGTAATTCTTTTCCTCCCAGAAGGGTATATTCTGAAATAACTGCAATGAAGAAAGAGAAATGTCACTTCATAGCTGACATTTCTGCTCACAGTATTTTGTGTCAGCCAATAACATAGGAATAATGTGTGCCATTCAATCTCAGATTTGGTTGTCAAGGTAAAAAAGTCTTTTTCGGTTTGTCAAAAAACAAATGTGGGATAAAACATTGCTTGCCATATATTTAACGATTAAAACTCTTGATGTCATCCATGCCTGACCAGGGAAGAAAGTGGTTTTGGACACTGATAATCTACATCAGTCTCTCGATGTGTTTGACTTCAATTCCTTGAATTTCTATCAAGGAGTTGGCTTGATGGTCACATATTTTGATAACAGACTAGGGAAGTTGATCTAGGCTTTGCTAGATTAAATGTTTCCTTAATTTACAGCTATATACTCTGATCATTCTTTTTATTTCCCTCTTTTCAGCTGCTGTCCGCTACTATCAATGTGTCTTTGTAAATGGATTTAATGGTTATACACCTCGATATTCTGTTACTCAAGAAAAACCTGCTGATCCCAAGTTGAAGGCGCGGAAACAATAATGTCCTGCAACCTGTGACAATTTCAACTATTTTGCACTTTGCACCTACTTCAGGGGGTCACCTGGAAGTTCACTTGGCACTTGTGACAATGGAAGTATGATCTGACCGTTCACATGCACCTGTAAAGTTTGTCTCTTGGTTGTTAGAGCACCAGAGATGATTTGATGGCATTATATGATTAAGGATATCTATACTACTTCCCTGAATGAAAGCATAGTGCTGAAAGAGTACTTGACAACTTGAGTTCTGTGTGCAGGTATAGGTGTATGTATATTACTATATCCTGTCAAAGTCTGTTTCTAGATTCTGTTTTAGACCTAGCTAGTATGGAAACCATTTTCCATGGTATCAGTTTTGGAAAATGTTGAAACGGAAATAGCCATTTGCAGTACAGTTTGCAATCTACGATAGTGTTAAATGAAATCACGAGTTGGTCTGTACTAAAATTTTAAGTAACCAGGCTCTAATAATAAAACATATGATTTTTTTTGTAAAGCAAGCAATAAAATGTTTGCTATTCACATATTAGAGAGATATTTGAATTAAGCATATCCATTTCTCTTTACTTGCTATTTGATATAACAGACTGATATCTCAACATCAAAAGAAAAATATAATGCTTCCAATGAAAATGTCTAAAGATGTTATTCTGGCTGCCTATTAAAATAGGTTTTGCTTTGTAAATAATACTGTATCTTTGTAAGTAGTTGTTCCTAATTTCTATTAAATGTATTTTGTGTATATAATTTTATACTTGTTTGCAATGTCAAACTGAACAAATTATGTATTGTTTTTACACAAATTGGATAAGGACAACTCTTAACACAAAAATTACATCTGAAGTCTTTAACTGATCAATTTCATAAGTTTCTAAAAGGGAGACTATTGTTGAAATGCTGATATTTATTTTGAAGAGATGGTACAGGGTTTAGGTAACTATGCCTAAAGAGGTTGAAGCAATTCATGGCAATGTTTGGTTTTCCCTCTCTGTCTCTCTCTTTACATGTTTCATCTTTTCATGTCTTGGTCATACTAAAATAGGACTGGAATTTAATGCTACCTAGGAAATTTCCATTACTGTATTTTCAACCTGATCTAATATGATCCTCCCATTGTGAAAGTAATTTATTGGGAGAAAAACAAATACAGATAATGGAATACTTAATTACTACCAGCTGTGGAAATGGTAAGGTTTGTTCTGTATTAGACTGAAGGCTAAATCACAGACAAGTGATTTAGGATCATTTTGATAAAAATAAAAGATTGTACTACTTAAAGAATGTACTTTGGAAGTACAGGCTTATCCCACTGCTGGATGAGCAAAATGAGGACGTGAGTTAACAAAGCAGAGAATTAAAGACTAGACTGTAGTCTTTATGAAATATGTTTTTGACATGTCATAAGGTATATGCACTGATTGAAAGATGATTGATCTTGTTAATATTGTATCATGATTAATGAAAGCATTCAAACTTTTTATAAATGGTGATACCTCAGAAGTGACATGAAAGCATTTGACTGTGCTTGATTATATGGTAGAGTTGTAGAGTTGGCATAGCATTAATGTCATCAACTCAACCATATCAAGAATTATGATCCACCATGAGTGCAGAAGTATAGAAGTTCCAGAATGCAACTTTGAGATCTGACTCTTTTAGATGGTTCATATCTACCTCTGATCTTCCCAAAACAGAAACCTTAGGCTTCTGTTCACTTTTCCTATAATTCATTTATTTTGCTATTTATAGCATAGTTTTAGTGGCTTTCCAAAGACCAGCAGGTTTAAATGCGTGTTTTTAGTCAAATCATACAAGGTTTCTCTAGAGTTTTATTGAAATATTGCTAATTGTAGATAAACCTTATTTAGATTATTAAAAGCTGTTTAACTGAGATTTATTGAAGCATATCCCAATTCCCTATAACTGGTTCAAGTGCAATAGCATATTTGAGAAGACATTTCCCTTTGGATATCCAGCTGACTCAGAGAAATTCAAAATATAAAATCTCACATAATGGTCAATGATTCCAGAAGCATTAATCATTTGCTTAAAACAAAAGTTTTTTATTGCCTCCATCCAGACATCAGATTAATAAAAAAAATCCTGCCATTATTTGAATTATATGAGTTTATCCATGTTTTAACTGTTGATTTGCAAAACAAAATAGTCAAAGGGTATCATAGTAGGTACAGCTCAGTTTCATTATTTGACAGGGCAATGATTCATGATATTGTTATTTATCTTGATATTTTAATTAATACCAAGAATCAAATAGTAATTACTGTGGTCTTCTATGTGGCATAGGTTCTTTGAATAGTTTGCCACACATTCACTTAAAATCCTAAACTAAATTTCATTTCATGTTATAGTCCTTGATAATGCTTTCAGTGACGTTTCTCAAGTTTCTTTACTTGGCATCCACAGAAAGGTTTGATGTTAATAGACAAAGTTTTCATCACAAAAGCAGAGGCCCCATTGTGCTGTTGTGCATATATTTCTAACAGCAGATAGGGATGAGAAATACAACATTTTATGGTATAGCAGACAAAATAACCCTACAGCACCACAGTATAAAGAACAGATAGTAGGGACACTTCCTATGTCTTATTGATAAGGACAATGGAAAAGAAAGAGGGGCTTATATTTTTGTGTCTGTTTTTGTTGATTCTGTTTTTCACCCCCTTAATTTAGCTTACTGTTTTTATAGGGTATGGAAATTATGCCAGCCCCTGGGCTAGCATATTTCCTTTCCATTTTGTGGATATATTCAGAGACCTGGGAGTTTGAACTGATAGCACTAGATGTGGGCCATGACATCTCCTGTTTTTTTAGCTGAACTTCCATTTTTCATTAGTTAGACAGCCACAAAGCCAAAAGTGTATACTATCACACAATGAGGTTCCTCAATGAAAATCCTCATTGGACCTCTTTCTCTATGGAGGACCATCTCTTTTTCCACAGGGAGGAATATTTTATTACTTGTAGGATGCCAATCCAGAAACTGTAGTAGAGTTTATTAAAAGTACAGTGCCAGCTAAGCTAAACAATTACTGCCATAGTCATTTTCCTACATCCACGCTACTTAGTTCTTTATTATAACTATACTATTTCTATATCTTTAATCTCAAATGTAGGCCTTTTTTCACAATAGAAATCAGGGAGTGAATGTGTGACATCCATAATTTCTGGTTCCATTTCGTTAATCATGAATAGAGTAAGGGGAAAAATCACACTGGCTAAAATAATTCTTGTATTCCTTAGTTTTGAAAATAAGAAGGACAATACCTCTAAGAAGAGTTTGTCAAGTCATCCACTGCCTTTTAACTGCCTCAGATGTCTCCCAATTGTCAAAATAATATACCAAGTTATAAGCACTGAAAATAAGGCTATCTCAATTCAAAGAAAGACGTAATGCTTTGTACAAAACTGTTTTTTTTTAAAGACATCCAGATAGATTTATGTGTATGCAAAGTCAGTAGAGGTGTATTTGAAGGTAAGATCAAAAAGGCCTGGGAATGATTAGAAGTAACACAGGCAGGGTCTTGTTTTAAACAAGAAGGGAATGAAATATTTTAATGGATGCAAAAAGAAATGGTAAACATAAGAATGACAAAATGAAGAGATATACCACTATTGTGAATGGGTGTAGTAGAAGGAATGCTGAGGAATTTTTTTAAAAAGGTGTTGCAAAGCAATGAGTGCAACACAGATGGGAAGAAGAAACATGGTAAATAAAGAAAAATGTTTGATCTTCCATTTTGAGAGATAAAGCCAAGAAAACAGAAAAGCTAACGCAGATTGTTTTCTGCAAACTAGAGAAAGTACTGCAGAAGGGACTTTGCTGTAAAATAGTCAGTGGTGTTTTTCAATTACCAAAATAGATTTATATTTAAGAACACAGTGTAGCATTGCGGATAACTGTGGTAGTGGTTGTATGTAGAGAATCAGGTGATGGATTTGTTCCAATTAGCTGCACATAAATTGAACACCAGTCAAACATAACTTTCCCCTTCTTACAATTGTGAGACATATACTGTATTTGGTCAATTAGAAGACTGAAAGGCCTGCACATTTTCTACACATTTATGATCCCCTATTTTCAATACACAGACATGAGTTCCAAACTCTCATTCCTTAACCACACCAAGGAAGGGAAGGCTATGACTTAGTTGTCAATAGAAGATACCTATCTCTCATTCACTCTAATCTTTGGTATAGTGTCTTGATATAGGCCTATCTATAAATACCAGGAAAGCAGAGAATAATCTTTGTTATAATCTATAGCAGAGTAAACAATATTGTGCTCGTGGACCCTTCCTTTGTACCTTCTAGAATCTAGATTCTAGGCTGCAGATGACTTTTTTTTTAATAGGACCTTTAATTTATAATGAAGAAAATATTGCCATGTTACAAGCACCAGATACTAACATATGGATCCTATAGATAGTCTTAGAAAATAAAAATGTTAGGTAACTACAGCTTAGCACCTGGTTTGGAAATACACTCACCTTTCAAGAAAAAAATAGAAAGAATGAAAGAGGATGGGGGGAGAGAGAAACTAGAGGTAATCACAAATGAGATGTATTTTATGACTGGCTGTACTGACTATGACAGGCATTTGTCAAATGGAAAAGTCTGTCTGGCAGCCATCTGTAACAACATTCAGTACGCCAAAATGATAGCCTACTTCTGAGCTACTCCATGACTGTAGCTAGTCTGAATTTATAACTTTATGCAAAAATATGTATCACACCATACTGACAACTTTATAAAAGAGAAAAGAGAAGAGCAAAAAGTTGTGTAGACTGAGAATGTGGTGATTGGTTCTAAATTTCTCCAAAATTAATAGAACTGCACAAAAAGGGTTTAATGATTTTCTGAAGGTGCAGTATTGATCTGAAAAATATATTGTTTAGAATATATTTTAGGCTTTGGTCCTATAGACTTTTAACCTATAGGGTTATTGGAATTAAGAAATAGTTGGAGCTCTATCCAGTGATGCCTTGCCCTGACCTAGCAGAAAATACTTATACAATAGAGAGTTATTTAGACTATCAAGAAATATTCTTTTATTTCACAATTATATTTAATGACTGCTACTGGTATATGTTAAAATATTGGTACTTATTGAAATTTAAATAAAGTTTTTAAAATAAGCAACAAAAAAGAATGCCAAGGACAAGAATATTTTGATTTTATATTTATGTCTTTATGTCTTCATTTTAATCTTAACTTTGTACATACTTTATCAGTATTACAAATGTTTTCCTTTCAAAAATTATTTCATTTTTGGTCTCCAAGTGACATCCTATATAGAAAATGTTTTTATCATGAAGATACTGCATTGACTACAGATTGTAATTATTTATGTAATACTTCTAAATATGGAAAGAATAATTGTTGAATAGCTGAATTGATGTGCAAATTTGAAGCCCTGTAGCAAAATATTTCCAAAGAGAATTTGAAAAAAAGTGTTGTTAGGTTTCTGTCAAATTACTGTTGCAAACCTCGCTGATAGGCAGTAAGTGAGAAAATATCAATAAAAGGGAAATGTTTTCAACCTCATGTTTCTCCATTTTTAAATTAAATATTATTGCTCCACTGCATTTTAAAATGTTTTTCGTTTCAAAATTTAAATGATCTTTTATAATCTATTGTTTCAAATTCCTAAATTGAATATTCACAGCTAAAACATTTGGTGTTGCTTTTTTTTGGCACTATTTTTATATGCACATCAGTGTGAATTCACAGCTGTCAGTTCTTTAGCTGGTGTTAGCTTTCATATTCATCAAGTTCTTCCCAAGAACCTAGGATGTCATAATGTATCAGTGTAATATATGTGAGGATCCCTGCAATATGACCTTTTGTAATTGATAGATGGAAATATTTGTCAATGCACAGATTTTCTAAGTGCCATCCAAGACTTTTGTTATGGCACCCAGGGAGCAAATAATCATTGGGACCACTATAGTTGGCTTATTGCCATTATCTTTCAACTTCTACTTTTAGACCTTGATACTTTGTGATCTCTGATTCTTTGTCTTCTATTATCCCATGGCATTATCGTATCAGTTATCTACACATTCTTTTCAACCATAGTTAAATTTGATGTGTTATGAGCCAAATTCTTATCGTATTTGTCAATGACTGGATTTCAATTTCTGATTTTCCATAAAATTTCAGTTCATTTATATAAAGCAAATGTGAGAATTTATTAGTATTTAAGAGCCAAGATGTGTTTTCTCTAGTATTACTGAAAGTTGGACAACAACAATGACAAATAATAAGAGTGATGATAAGTCACCCTGGAAGATGCCTCTTCTAATGTTAACAAGTCCAAATTTTCATTTCCAACCACCAGTTCTGTCATCTTATTTTTCCTATAAACATTCTGATGTTTTTTCTGACCACAGTTATTTCCAAACATTTCATGAGACAATTATATGGTAATGAATCAAACACCTTTTTATAATCAATCCAGACCATATGTAAATCAATTTATTAGCTTTTGTAATCTTCTAATCCTATTTTATCAATCAAAAGTTATTCTTTTCTACCTTTGCGTTTTCTTTTATTTCCTTTCTATTCTGTTGGGAGATAGTTATTTTCTTCTAAACAGTCTTGGATATTGTCTGCTAAATAATCTTGGATGTTTATTCATTTCCAATATGTGTTTTGCCGAAGCTAATTTTTTCTACACTACTCCATATTCCCACATTATTTTGATTCTGCAACAATGGAAGTGAAAATTGAGCTTTTATACATGTAAACAGAACTCTCTCCTTTTTACAACTACTTACCAATATCAATCTTTTCTCTAGATTATAAAATAACTTTCCAAGTTTCTTTTACTCCTTTATAGGCTATTTTGGTGGTTAAAAGTATGACCAATATCACTGATATTAATTATAAATGGGGTATGGGGAAAAAGAATCTCAGTAATAATTTGAATATGATTACCTAAAAGAACAATGCAGGTTCCTTCCTTATTCTTGGGATAGAAATGTTGATAGAATCACTTAATGGAAATGAACACATGAACATGCATTCAAAAAAATAAGATGTAGTTAATTTTGCTCCCTGAATAAGATAGCCAGCAAAAAACCATCATTTTCCCCATTAGTACGGTTTTAATGAGCTCTATCTCTCAACTAGCTTTCAATGATTTTTTTGTGTTCTCCAAGTAAAGTACACCTTGTTGCCATCAGGATTAAATCAGATACACAAAACAATACATGGAACTTCAAGACTGATTATGGAGTCATTCCATCATGGGCAAGTGACTGAAATGTGCTCTACTGGATTAAAAATTGACAGAATCCCAGGGCTAACAAGGAGATTGACCTCTCTTAGGCAGATCCTGACCCTTTCTTTAACAGGAATAAATAAATCTTTGGTTTATTTGCATTTCCTTCTGAGTTTGGATTGCAATGCCACCAATTTTAAGAATTTGGAAGATAAAGAGGCAGGGCTCATAGCTTTCCACTTTTGCTTTTTGTGATTTTATTCACCTAACAGAGATAGTGGGAAGCTAATTCAGATATGTTTCATCAAATAAATCAACAAATTTCTCTTCCCTGTTGTTGTGGATTCTTCTGCAAATAATTCTCCCACTCCCAGCATAGCGGTTTGTTGTAAAAGTGTAGGAGAATTTTATTTTTCCATGCACACTAACATTTAGCACAAATTTATTTTCAACGTGAAGCTCTAAGCAGGATAAAACATGAGTTTAAAATAAGTGTTTTAATTTATGTTTTGTACCACTTTAATTTGCTAATATCAGACCTAGTTCTAACCAGAGTTTTTAAAAAGGCATGTTGAATTTAGCAGCAATTTGCATATCTCCAGGTTTTACCCTCAGAAATGCTTCATAGACTTGAGCACCCATAATCTAAACTAAGTCTTCTATCCAATCCTTTTTGGATCCAGTAGGCATTTTTTTTCTTCTTATTTAAAATCCATTATCCTCAACACTTACTAGAGTGAACTCCGCCTTATTTTAGTTGCCTCCTTTTCTAACCTTCTGTCTAGGTTTTTCTTTCTTAAGGAAATGTTTTTCCTTCTTAAGTCTACTTCTAATGTTATCATGGCAACATATGTGTATACCAGCTTATCTGCAGCTCCTCTTTCTCCTAAGAGAGTTTTCTTCTGAGAGAATCTAGAATCTAGAAGTTAGAAGTTAGAATAACATTATTGTCACTTTGAATGTACACTAACTGGCATACATTAAAATGAAATTTCATTGCATACAGCTCTCAAAGGGTCGCCACCTCCAATATACTCTACATAAACATGACTAAATAAATAAATACAAAATTATGCATATACCCACATATACTATATGATGCAGAGAAACAACGCAGTCTAGTTTGGATGTATGCATGTACATGGTGAGAAAAACGAATCTTGCCAGTTTACCAGACGGATGCCATAGGGAACAAAACTGTTACAGAATTTGGTAGTCCCACTAGAAATACTCCTCCTAGAGAGAAACCTCCTCCTAGAGAGGAGCAACAAAAACGACCGTGAAATGGGTGTGTGGGGTCTCTAACAACTTTGAGCTCTACACACATAGTACACTGTGCAATTAAGGCTTATTCTTAGTTCCTTATCAGCAAAGCAAATGATAATTGCTTTCTTGTTTTCTGAAAGAAAGTACGCATATGTGGAGAATCATATTTATTTAACATTTTCATATAATAATAACAAACCAAACAAGAAAAAGAAAACCAAACTTAAGAAACATGTAGAAGACTTCTGAACTTCTTTTCAACAGATGATTACATTTTTACTGTTCTTCCACCTTAAGTATTTTACAAGTCCCTTCACCTCTGCATTAATCCTCATCTTTCTTAGTCTTCAAATCCATAAATCATCAATTCATTGCTTTATTTCAGCAAAAGGTCCATATAAAGCAAAGGTGTCCAACCCGCAGCCCCCAGGCTGCATGTGGCCCCGGACAGTTAACAACGACGTGAGGCTTCCAAAAAGATATCGTTATTTGAAACAGGTCAGTTTTACTATTTCTGGAGATTCTGACATTATTTTATTTATTTATTTTTATTTTGTTTGATTTGTCAATTGCTTACAAGATAATAGGTATAAGTATAAACATAGTTATNAGGGATGGTAGGCACGTTGGTGTACTTATGCACGCCCCCTACAGACCTCTTA
>AZIM01002095.1:100312-114182 GCA_000516915.1 Ophiophagus hannah | reverse complement strand
GCAGGACAATTTTTTTCTGAAATCAAATTGTTTATTGGAGAGTAAGTTGTTTGACTGTAGGTGGAAGGTAATGTATTGATTAATAATTGATTCCATAATTTTGCATGTGACACAACACAATGATATTGGTCTGTAGTTTTCAACCAAGCAGAGGTCACCTTTTTTGAAAATAGGGATGACTGTTGCTGAAGACCATAGGTTTTTTTAAGGAGCTGGTTCTGAATGATAACTCATANNTTATGCTTAGTGGTTCTGCTATGGTAGTGGAGAGCTTTTTTAAGAAGAATGCACATAAGCCATCAGGGCCAATAGATAAGGATGGTTTAAGGTTGCATATTGTATTTTCTACGTTATCTTCAGTAAAGTCAATTTGTAGATTGTTGTAGTTATTTTAGATGTAAATTGATGTCCCAAGGATTATTGAAACCCTTCTTCATTGTTGTAGGGAATAATGACAGAGTTTCCCTTTGCCTCCTTTCATATTAAGAGCTATCTTAATTCATTTTTCACCCTATCTTCCTTTTTAAGTTGAAGTTTACCTGACAATTCTTTATTCCTTCTAGGTTAGCTCTAGATTTATCTATACCAATCCCAGTTCTCTATTGGTCTGAATATTCTTGCTCAGCTTCTGGACCTCATCCTCTGAATAATGCTATATGGTTTTCTTCAGTAGTGGGGTCCTTGGTGCTCTCTGAGCTTGGTTGTTTACTTGCAGATGTTTCATTACCATACTAGGTAACATCTCTTCAGCCTAATAATCCATATATTTTCTTTTTGATCAAGCATAATATTATAATTAAAGCTTTTTGCCCATTTAATCACATACACTTTAAAATATTTGTCTTCCTGGTTCATTTTAAAACACAGTTTATATACCTTTGCAATACAATGTTCATCATTAGTAGCAAAAATGTATTTTTATACCCAATCAAAGACAGATAAGTCAGTTTGGTGTAATGGTAAAAGCCCTTGGGCTATAAACCAGGAGATTGTGAGTTCTAGTTCTGTTCCAATCATTCTCTCTCAGGCCTGGGAAGAAGACAATGGCAAAACACAAAAATGAATATTGGCAAGGAAATTTCAGGGATTGGCCAGGCCAAGGAATCAGGACTGGTCAAGAGATGAGATTGATTTGAAAGCACAAAAAATATAAAAGGATGCAGGGTTATGAGAAGAACCAAGAAGAACCTGTTATAGTCAGGCTGATGTAGCTTTTAATCAGAAAATCTACTTCTATAAAATTATTCTACTTCAAATTATTCCTGCCAAGTATCTGAAGAATTGAAGAAGTGGTCTGAAGAATTGTTTCTTCTATCTTTATTGCAATAGCTTATGGCTTCAAGATCTTTGGAAACAATTATTTTGGTCTACATGACTATACTACAATATAACTCAACAATAGTAAGTTCCAGCTTCTGTACAGATGGGCTGAAATATAAATATTAAACAAATAACATTATGAAAAGCATTTTAAAACAATGCTTTCCAAATTCTGCAACTTTTCAATTTGTGGAAGTTATACATTTGATTGACATTAAATCCCATTTGTATCTTACCATGATAGTTCATGTTTGAGGCTATATCATTAGAATTATTTTAAAATATCATGTTTTTTCTCTTTTGACCTAGGTATTGCACTTATTCAAGATAGATGATTTGTGAGAATCTGTTCAGAGCTTTGCAATGGAACAGTTTTCATATGAAGCACAATTATTCTTTAGAAGGTCAGCAAAAGGCCAAAGAATATAGGGTATCATATATCCCCTTTATCCAGAAATTAGAAAAGCTCTAGTGTACAGATGCAAGTCATGTAACTATTTTGTTCTTATTACAATTATTGGTTTATAGCACAATTTATTTATTTGTACATATTTAGTCAATTTCCAAATCACCATGATTCTGGGTGTTTTCCAAAGGTTTAAAAACAGTGAAGAAAATACCCCAAAATATTAAAAGCTCACCATGTTGAATCAGATGAGCATACCTAATATAATGGTTAGTGGGGCCACTTACGATCCTAATCCAAAGCCTGTAGGAACAGCCAAGTAACTTCCTATAAGCCAACAGTTACAGGACTCTATGAATTTCAAAAGGTACACTATTCCAAAGGGCAAAGATTGCAAGAAGCAAGATGTGTCTCTGGAGGCTCATAATATGTCATTTTTAATTGATGGAACCCAAATCCATCCACATAAAATAAGAATATAAAAGCAATTGATATAAAAGTTTCCTAGTATTTGGGCCACACAAAATAGAAAATAAAAAGGACTTAATTTAACCATTTTAATTTCCTTCATAGGAATAAAATGTCATCTTAAGGGTACTTTATCTTTTTAACATTACATTTTACCCAATGAAGAGAATAATAGACAATACACTAAACCCTTTTGATGGTATGAAAGAAGGAAACGGAATTGGCAGCTCTGTTAGAGATTATTTTATCAAACCACAGTAGTAATTGTACTCATAAAAGATTTCTCATATTATTTTGAACTTTGACATGAAGGATAGTTGAGTGAACATCTGAGCAGCAATTCAGTTCAGCAAAAAATACAGTGAATGTCCAGGCAAAGATTTAGTAATTCAACCTTCCTAACATTTACCTCAGATCAGTTTCTCCACTATATGAATTGTTGATTTAGGTAGTCTGTACAGTGTGAACATATATAACCTTGAATGTGTTAAGGAGGAACAGGCAGAAATTTAAGAGATGAGGATGCAAAGGAATTGTAACAAAAAAGTCAGTATGCAAGAAACTCTAAAGAATAGGATAACGATTAAATGATCATTTTTTCTTTCTAAAATATGTCTCTTAGATTTTTTTTTACTCTCATAGCTTACACAGCTCCATAGCCAGGAAAGTCTGCTATTCCAATATTTAATATATTTTATAGCATATTTTTCCAACATATTACCTCCCAGAGATTTTGTGGACCAACCCCCATAATTCCCAGCCAGAAGTTTTAGAGTTCTGAAAAAATATTCAATGTCCTTGCAGCCTTCCCATAGTTCAACATTCCCTACAGTCTGAAAACTCACAAATCTCACACTTATTCTGCTATGACACGAAATGATGAGCTTCTAATTAAATTGAATATTTATTATGGTCATAGATGTGCATAGATGAGCTTTATTACATCTTACTGTTCTTATTCCATTTACATTAGTGAACACTAAATATATAACACATTTTCTATGAACTTCAACAATACAACCAATAAGAAACATTGCACTGTATACCCCCATGTGAAATAATTTGAGTACACAAGCNTGAACACTAAAATAAGTTAGATGCAGTATTTTACTCTAAGGTAAAAATATTTATTTTTTTATTTGTGAAATAAAGACTTTTGGCTTCTTTTGTTTAAAGTGTGAAATGCAGAAAAAGTAAGTCAAATCAGCAAAAGTATTTTCTGTTATGCCTATGACATTAGATTTCTTTCTGATTGTGTAGGTGCTTTGCGAGGAAGGGAAAACCTATGGTTGCACATTGAACCTTTTATTTATTTCATCATATTTATAAGGCAGCCTATATCACAAACAAATAACTCTGGCAGCATAAAAATGTGTTCAGTTAACAGAGTCCACCCACTATATCACCTAATGCTTTAGGGATTAATTATCTGATTCTTCTCTTGTATCAAATTTTCCAAACAAATTATATTATGATTCATCAGCTATATAAACTAAACTTAGTTAGATGCCATCAAGTGAGGTTTAACCCTTGTGATTTGTGTGGAAAAGTACATTCTCTGCTTCTGGTAATAGTTTATAGCTCTTTCAAACACATTATGCTCATCCCTTTTATTCATTAATTCTGTCTCCCAAGCAGAGTAAATATTTTATTAATTCATCATCCTCTCGCAGCACATGATGAAGTATGTTTCTGCTTGCTGATCATTGCCTCAATGGAATCTTTTCTTCAGTCCAGAACTGATTGATTAGTTTTTCAAATAATCCATGATATTCATAGAAAGCTTTTCTAAATCCATAATTTAAACATCTATATTCTTTTCTTTTTTCCCCCTACTCTTTCTCACTATCTCAGCTTTCACCAATATACTATGGCATGGAAAACTACTGTTTTAATCATTCTTATCTTTACTGTCATAAACATGGTCTTATCCTTCATGTTAGTGTCTTATCTAGAATGATTCAATCCTTTTCTTCACCAAAATACTATGTACCTTTATACTTAGCCTAGAAACAAAGCTATCAAAAATCTTCTCTTCTTGGCTGTCAGCTAAAAGTTCTCTAAGCATGCAGGTTAATATTATTATTGTTCTACATATTGAGCATTGGCCCAATTTTTTTTACTTTTCACTTTTTTATTTTCATAATGCCCCTTCTGAAACTAAGGTTGCAAAAATGCTATTATCTATATTTCTTAAACAGCTAATATTTCAACCTTTTATTTTGTTTTCATCCTTATTTAATACTGAAATTCCTTTTTATTGTTTTTAATATACATATAACATAGAAAAAGGGAACAAAAATATATTGAAGGACAAACAAAGGAAAAAAAGCATAAGTAATGTCAAATGCAAATCTATTAATACACTTTTTAAAATAAAACATATTAGTTAGTTAGTCTTTCCTTTACAACAGTATGAAATAAGTTCATAAGTGCATATAACATCAGTTCAGGGTTTATAAAGCAATCCTGCCATTTGTATAATAGATTTACTATATAAATTAAACAGATTTTAGTACAGTATATATCCTTGCTTCACATTTTTTCAAGTTTCAGTTCTTAGTTGTTCCTTGTATTTTGTTCATTGTAAAGGTCATTCAGAAAAATAAGCAGGTTCTGGCCCACAAATTAGCCTTAATATATTCCACATTCTGGCTTGATTTACATAAGATCTTGCTGGAATCAATAAAGCAAATTCTCTTGCTCTCTTCCTTTGTCTAACTTATGTTAGCTTTTGATGTCAGGTCCCTATGCCTTTTGTGTTGGGATTTATCACAGTGATTCAATAATTTGCTCATTCTCTTTCATCTCTCTTTGTCAATATGCCATATATGCCAATATTTTTCAGTTCTAGAATACACAGTCTTGTTTCCTAGTTCTTTATGTAAAACTGTTTGCACTTGAACTGTTTTCTCCAGAGTTTGAAACAGTTTAGTGGTTTAGTATCAGCCTTTTTTCCCGTGTTTTCTAGTGGAGCTGGTTCCTGAATGTCACATGTTTCTAAAAATGCTTTTATCTATGGAATCTCAATTGTGAAGGGTTGCTGGTCAATTTCCAGAGCTGTTTAAAGTGTTCATATAGTCAAGGTCTATATGGCCTGGAATTAATATACTTGCAAGACAGCCTTTCCCAACCAGAACCAGCCCATTCCATATACTTTTCCTAGGAGGAAACAGAATTGGGGGGACTAGTGGCCCAGAGATGTTGTTTTTCTGTCATAAAGCCCTATGGAACGGTTTCCTCTTATACGCTTAATTTGCACCATATGATAACTGTTCTAGAAACTAATGAAGACAGTACTCTTCAGAATAAAGAGGTGCCATTGTTAGGTATGTAGCTATTCTTCATATTGGTTGGTCACTTAATAAGATGATGCTTTTAATTATATCAATTTTACTTATTAGTATTAACTCTTGTGTCATTTTGGTGTTTTTACTTAAATTAATTTATGTGGATGTTCTAATTGAATACAATATTCATTATTGTAAAGCACCAGGAGGCTGTGATAGATTCAGCAGTGTACAAATGGAATAATAAATAGTCTTTGTATATTTCTTTGTTCATTCTACCTTGATGTTGACAATTTGCATTCAGTCTTTGTATGTCCTTGTTGCCAAAGGCTTTCATCCATTCTCTTTGGCTATCAAGATAATTTGTTCTGAAAGCCACTTGGATCTTTAGTTCTTTGAAATTTTAAGAAAAAAAATACTGTTTCAGTTTTCATATTTCTTCTCATGGCTCCTCAGGTTTTTTTTTCATAAAAGTCAGTACACAAAACCAGTTCCTTAGAGTGATGTGTGTTTTAAATAAATATACTGTGTGAGTTAATCAAGATTAGACAGAAATAACCATTTCCCACACTAATTATTGAATTAATGTAACTTCAAACATAATAACCATAAAGATGATTCCAAATTATGTTTTAAACAGACTCAAAATGATTCCATTGCTTGGAAGTCTTCTTCTATATTTTGGGGGGTGGGGAATCAATGTTGACCTGATTTGTATTCATTGATACAAATCAGTTATAGATTTCTCCTACACTGTTGAATGATAATTCTCTTATCCAGCTTCCATTTCTCTAAAATTCACAATCCTTGGGTTCCAAATCTGAGAATGTAGTGAAAAAACACACATATGGCAACTGGTCTAAAGTGATATTAACAACTCTACTGATTTGAATTTGAATTTATGTTGCAATGTCCAACACCAGAGCAATTATATATATTCCCCCAGGTTAAAATTTTACTAGTATACCTAAATCTGTTTTCAAAGTTTTTACTATGTATTTAACACCAATTATTCATGGTCTGTTTGGTTATCTGTATCTAGAAATGTTCTAGCTGAGTGGATTGCATTTCTACATTTTCTGTTACTAATTATGTAGATGATTTGTTTTTATGTTGTTCATTCAATGATATAAATATGTAGAGTCTCCGTTTATGCAGCTTGAAGCTAGTACTGGATATAAATGAAGATTTCCCTTGGCAAAATTCAGTTAATTATCTCTTACATAATTGCATTTAATCATTCCAAATCTTACTCTGATTCCAGGTTTTTCTAGTTTTCACATTCCAATTTCCCATCAGTAGTGTTATATCCTTTATTTGTGTTGTATTTAGTGTCTCTTACAATTTGTTATAAAATTTCCTCTTTTGTGTCTATAGTTCTCCACCTCTGTGTTCACTAGTCCATGTATAGCAAGGTTGATCCATGTAACACCTCTGCCTTGATTTTGTTTAGGACAGACAGAAGCTTGGAAATGTTTTTAAGATTCTTTTATTGTACCTTCAAGAATAAAGTAGAATTCTGGAATCTCTGTAGTGTTTCTTGATTTGACCTACATCAGAAACGATATATAACACTTGCTGGTGCTTTTCCTTGGTAATTCTTCCTTCCTATAAATTCTTATACAACTCCTTTTTTAGTAAAAGTATTTCTAAGGTACTTCTTAAAAACCTACTAGACAATCCATATCAGTTCCAAGCCAGAGACGACACCCAGAAATCCAATTGAGTTCAATTCTTTATTTGCTTACAGAATCTTGCCAACTAAAGCTATAATTTTCTAACCTACTATATAAATGCTAAGAGTTTCTAAAGTGGCTGTACTGAATCTATTTTCCCACCTTCAGTTTGGGACTGCATAGTTTCTTAATCTGGGACTCTTTCTGGGAAACCACCATGTTGCCAAAAGACATTCCTTTATTCCTGCATATGCCTATTCCACAACATCCTGTTGGATCATTGAAAAGACACTCCATTCCAACACTTCTGGCTAACATCTCAGCAAGGTCAGACATGAGGAGTGAGTCTCCATACTCCTGTGCCGAATTCTCTCTGAAGGTGGCCTCCGAAGGAAGCCAAAGCTGCCCTGTAGAGGCAGAGAAGCAAAGAGGGGCACCCTGCAAGGTTGCAGAGAGTCACAACTCTCCTGACTGACTGGGGCTTTTTTCCCTTTCAGCCATGACAAGGAGAAGAGGCAGTCTAAACATGGCTGCCATGAAGCTGGGACAGCTGAGGCAACTAAGGATGTGCTGGAGTGTTGGAGAAGAACAGTGACTGGAACTGGGTGAGAAGATTTCTTTCTATTTAAAATCTAACCCCAAAAGGAAAATCCAGGACAACTGTTTTGCTCAGAATTATTTTGAGAAAAATCCCAGACTGGAAAGAAAAGTACTAAAGGGAGAAAAACATTTTTAAAAAAAGTATAGGAAATTGACTCTTAAACTGGGAAGGCATTGTATTGGAAATGCATTTTAAAATGCTGGAACTATCTACCTAAAAAATTAACCTTGCTTTAACAATTAACTTATAATTAAAATAATTAAAAACAGACTAAAATTGGTGGGACCTGTGACAACATTGAAATTCAAGCTGAGAGCACCACCTACTGATGAAAGGAAAATATAACATATTACTATAAGCCTGGGAATATTTCTCTGGCGAATTGTGATGATATCTACTGTGCTATATGCATCTACTCCACAACTACTGGGGATTTAAATATGAGAACAAGGAAGACATATAATTAAAGTGACCCCTGAATGCTATGATATATGATTGAATTTATAAAGAGGATTTAAAGAGGTTCTGGATAACTCCCTGGACTACTTAAATGGAACTGACTGATTAACTATGTAATAGTTGTTTATTATTATTATTATTATTATTAAAGAATTATGATCAGTGTATTTTTTGAAGAGCAATTTTAGGCCTGAATATATGGTTCTTGGCCTATTGGATAAAAGTGGGACTTATTAAAATAAGGTAAGATGCTCCATCAGGGGGAAATGAGTGGAACTTTGAAAGAGATGGTGTTGATGTTTCAAAGCATAAAGCACATTATGAGAAAAATATATAAGGAGATTATGAAACTAATGCATGGCATAGAGGGAAAACTGGAAAATATCATACAAGGGACAATGATCAAAGATCAAGACACCCAGGAAAGGGAGGAGCAAACAGAAAGAATGGAGGAAAAAATAGAACCGATGAACCAGCAAACAAAAGAAGAAGATAAGGAGACAACAATAAAAACAACAATGATTAACCAATTAAACTAGGGGGAAAATATTTTAAGAGACTAAAAAGAGAACTGGAGATGCAGAAGATATTTTTGAAAGGGAGATACGGGCTTGGGCAGATATTTTGAAAGCTTGGCAGCGGAAGAGGGTAGGGATGGGAGAAATACCTAGATTGAATAGTCAGGATGTGGATGCAGACAGAGTTAAAAATCCAAGAGAGGAATATGGCAGGCAAGTGCAAAAAAAAGAAAAAGAATAAGAATTAAATTATTGAAGTGGATAAAAGATGATGGATAGAAAGAAAAGGCCTTTTAATATAATGGTGGCATGATTAAAAGCTAGAATAGAGCTAGGAATAAGAGAATGGGGAAATGTTAGCATATACACTTTTATATAATAAAAAAGCAAAAATAAAATGGAAAAACTAGAGGATGAATTATGAAATTATTATGTATGTTTACATAAATATAGTGATCGGCATCGGAATAATATATTGAAATTTTGAACAATTAAATAATGAAAGAGTATACTTTAATACAAATATGTGTACAAATCAGAATTACATAGACTTGATGAATGTAACAAATATGATTAGTATTACTATGTATATTTAAATAATATTGTGATTGGCATTAGAATAGTACATTGAAACATTGAATAATTAAATAATGAAGATTGTATCTCAATATAAATAGGTGTATTAACATCAGAATTACATAGACTTGATTAATGTAACAAATATGATTATGATTACTATTGTTTGTACTAGAATGAATAATGCCCAGGTGCCACACTATTCATGCATTGATATGGATGTATATGCAAAATAAAATAAAAAACTTGGAAAAAAGGGAAAAAAAGAAAAGACACTCCATGCCAAAGACACCCCATTGTTTCAGAGATATTTTCTTATCTAAACAGAAAAATATAATTACCATGAGTGGGCAAAATTCACTGTGAGTAGAAGCAACTTCTGTCTTCCTGTTGGCTTGCCCAATAAGTTCCCTTGTGGTAAGCTGTCAGTGAGTGTTGGAAATCTTTCTCTCTCTCTCTCTCTCTCNTCTCTCTCTCTCTCCCTCTCCCTCCCTCTTTCTCTCTCTGTCTCCTTTTTTCCTGTCCTCACTTCACCTCCTCCTGTTTCCTCCCTTCTTCCCTCCCTCCTTCTCATCATCTGCTGTTATTTCATACAATTTTCTTGCTCATAGTTCAGAAAAGATTTGCCATTGCCTTCACTTCTACAAAATTTGATTTTGGAGTTCTTCCTCCTAAATGGGATTGCTAATCTGATGCCTGCATCACCCCTCATGATTTACCTCAATTGTGGATTACCTCCTTCCTCTCAACCTTACTAGCAAAGGTGATTCAACCACAATTTCGTTCTTCAACTGGTATTGTTCTCAGAGATATGTTACCAATAAACCCTCCCATCACGTTAAAGCAATAATCTGGTAGATAGGTACATTGTATAATTTTTTTCACTATAATTTAATGTCTCCAGAATTTTATCATGCTCTAAACCTTTTGTAATTAAGTTGTTCTTATGTATATTTTTGGCCAAGGATTGGAAGCTGCAGGTATAACAAGCGGTTCGGTGATCATGTGCTTCATGCATGCACATGTGCTTCGTGCACGCATGTTCCTGACATGCGCTGTGCATGTGTGAACAACAATGTAAAAATCCTTACCTGCTATGTTACTTCAGGGGAGTAACATAGCTGAGGAGTGGCATCACCGCTCTTCCATGCTGATCAGCTGGGACAATAAAGGTCAGTACAGCGCTAGGGCAGATGGGCCCACATGATCATTGGAGAGAACCGGTTTACTCCCAGCTGATCTTCAGAGCCAGAGGTTCACCCAAACTGGTCCGAACCAGCAGAATCCCACCCCTGTTTTTTGCCAATTAAACATATTTTACGTACATTTTTTGTAAGGAGAGGCTCCTTTTATACTGAGAGATTGCTGGCTTTATTATACCTATTCAAAGCTGCTGTGCAGATATACTTCCTGAAAAATAGGATACTTGAGAAAAGATGTTACTTTTCGTAATACCGTAGAGATTGGAAAGAGAGATAGTATTCTGTGACAGTAAACTCATGGAAAATATGTTAGATGTCATAATAATTGCTCAGTGTAGATCTCAACTAATCAGACCCGGAATACATTCCTAACAAAATCTGAAAAGCACCCAACATTCTAATTAGAAACAATTGCATAATTACACTTACTCAAAGAGGTTTACTGAAAATAATGTAAAGTTATCTCTTTCAATTTCTCAGACCATAAATGAAATTTGATATGTCTTTCTTTATACTGTTCATGTTTGAGGAAACTGCTTTAATTGATGCTGACAATCTTCTGACTGATAGGCTGTGAAGAAACTCAGAAATGTGTTGACTTAACTATTTCTTTATACTATCCTTACTGGAAAAAAGGAATGAATTAACTGCTCATCCAGGGCAAGTCATCAAGTCTCAAGCATATTAATCTGGAATTGCCAGATTGGATAGGGAGTATTAAAGAGAACCATCTGTTAGAGCTGCTTAGAGTTATAGACTATAGATGGTCCTTGCCAATATAGGGAGGGCTAAAAGATCAGCAGAAAGTACTGCAGTGTCTAGGCGATTGTGTCTGGCATTTTCTGTATCCAGTTCATACATTTTAAAATTTATCACATGGCAGAAAAACAAGTGCAACATGAATTGAAACTTTAAAAAAAAATCACTGTATTTTCCATTTTCCAGATAGAAAGGTTTTTTTACAATGATCTAGTTTTATAATGGATCAATTTTAATCTTTGTTTGAATTTTAAGTTCAAAATTTTTACTTTAATGAACTGAAAATGAAGGCTGAAGAAAAATATTACAATAAAACTGTAAATGATAGAATATCTACCTGAATTAAGTATCCTTTAACATGGGAAAAACTTTGTCCTAAAATGCAGCAAGCTTGGTCAGAAATTCTGAAAATTGTAGTCAAATACATTTTCAGAGCAACATGTCCAAGAAAGGCTGGTCTAATTTATTTATTTTTCTCCAAATTTCCACTGACAACTCTTTGAAGGTCAGATTACAGAAAGTAACATGATACAACAGCTCTCCATACTGCCCCATTCTATTTTTTTGTGATCCCTGTCTACACAGTTAGTGGAAAAATTACTGTAATGACCCGGGGCATGGCACAAAGGCAATACAGTCAAATAATAAGTAGGAGCCCCTTTATTAGCTCCAATTTTGCCCCCAATGTCCTGGTTACCTTCTGGTCTGGAGGAAAAACTCAGGAACAACCTGTAGCTGCAGAGATTCAAGTCCAAAACATTGTCAACAAAAATTTTAACTATAAATCCAATCAAGGCAAGATGAGGTAATTAATCCTGCAGGGCAAGAGAAGGAATTCCAGATGTGAAGGAAAGGCAGTAATTCAACCCAGTTGGGAGGATTCCAGGAACACAGATAACCACAGTCAACACAAGATAAACTCACGTTTATTCCCAGCAGCTGCCACTCTCAGCTTGCATCTCTTTTAAACTCTCTTCCCAGATGTGCCTAATGAAGGAAATCATGGCCCTTTCCTCCCCCATAAGCCATGCAACCCATGTTGCTCTTTTCTCCATTCCTCCCTGCATGCCCTAGGATGAAGAGTAGGTGGGCCTGGGTCTTCCTCTGAATTCCCTCTCCCGTGTTCTACCTCTCCCCTGCTCTGCTCAGCTGGACTTTGCCCTTCCCCAGTTTCTTCCACAGCCTACACTCCTGCTCCCTGTCAGCTGTTCATCTTCCTCCTTGGATTCAAATTCTGTCAGAGGCATGACAATTACCCAAAATATGTTTGTACTTTGAAGAGGGGAAAAAATGAGAGAAAAAATTAGACCAACCCTATTAAAATGTAATAAAAATTCTCCATCTAAAAACAGGAAAAATGGAATCCTATTTTGAGAATCTCATGGTCAGTCCCAATATGTTGCATTTCATCTTTCACTTTCACAAGATGGTACAGCCCTGTTGTACATGGAGGCATAGAGACCTAAGGATATGATCACATGTTCTCAGTGTAACTTCTTATAAAACTATGTACAGTGTACAGTTTAACAACGTTTGAGAAACTACTATTATTAATTCAATCTGCTGTTAGAAATTTTAAAAAGAAATCACCAGATAGTTTACAGACCAACATTTTAAGATTACAAACATTTAAAATAAGAGATATGTGAAACAAGATGTAGACTAAGAAATATGCTGAATATTATATGAAAATATTCCTTGCTTAACATTTGCTAAACAAAATAAATTGGTTGTTTTCTTTATTTCTTCCTGGATAGGTGACAATTCCAAAACAAAGTGATTGTACTGGTCAATGACCCAAAGAACTATGAAAATCAAAACTGGAGCAAAGGGAAGGAAGGTTTAAACTTCCTGCAATAATCCTGATTTGAATTGAAATTCAACACATACTAAGGGGGGGGGCATCAAAGGATCAGCCATTCATTATGCATTTAATGTAATATGAAGTTTTGATTCCCAAGCTACAATCTGTCAATCAGTTGTTTCCAAATCTTTTTGACCTGATGGATATCATTTGCCAGAATTGTCTGTCAGTAACAGCAGCTTGTAAGTTCCTACATATGTCATCAGTGATAGAATCTAGCTATCTTTGTTTCTGTCAGCTTCTTTTTTTACTGTCTTCAATTGTTCTTCTGCCTTTGCATTATGTTTCAAAAATATTTCAAAGTTAGTTTTATTACTGCTGTTTTCCAGGAGCAATCTGTTTCCTTCCCCTTATCAAATTATTTGTTTTTCCTGAGATCCAAGGTATTCTCAACAATTTTCTTCAGCATAACAATTTAAAAAGTATCATTTTTTTCTTCATCCAGTCTTTCTGATGATCTAGCTTTTAGAACCAGATGTTACAACTGGGAAAACTGTGACCTTGACCACATGTACCATTTCCTTCATGTTATGTCTCTGGACATTAATATTTTGTCTATATCTGTTTTTTTTTTCCAAGAGAAAATACATATCTTTAATTCAATTCCTTTCCCTGTCAATCTTTGAGCCTAGTAAAGTTCATTGCCTCTTTAACTTTTTCTCCCAGTCTGTATTGGATTAGCATTGGCTAGTTACATAAGTTTTTTTTTAAAAAAAAAACAAGTTTTATTT
>AZIM01002095.1:36878-57065 GCA_000516915.1 Ophiophagus hannah | reverse complement strand
CATGGTCATGGTCATGATGTGCACTGAAAATGTTTGATTTCATTGTATGAGGTGCAATNNNNATAAAGTAAACTAACTAACTAACTAACTATTCTCAAATCCCATAAATGTAAGTGTCCTCCTTCAATTTCATAATTCTAGAACTGGTCTCTCATATGTAGTACTTTGCTATTACACAATATTACAATATGCTCTGGATTCCATTCTAACTCATTTCCATCAAAGGCACATTTCCTTTTTCGGATAGAAGAAATAGTTTTATTTCCAATCATACTTTAGTCTGTAGTAAAATAATAATTCCAGGTTTAAATATTTTTTAGAAGTTTAATCAAAATATCTATTTTGGTGAGCAGCTGTTTTCTTTTTTGCTATATTTTTTGGTGGAGATGCCAACCAGCTGAAAGCAAGTTACAAAATGTAGGGCTAAAGTCCCGGATTAGTTTTACCATCTGGTGAGTTTTTCTACTTACATGTTCAGGCCAAGACACTAAAGTTTTGGTCAAAAAACATCTCCACCACCACCTACTAAATTTTCCTAATTCCAGAGTCATGTGTTGTGCCTCCCAAGCCTATTTCATTTGTCCTCAAATTATAATTCCATCATAGAGAGCCAGTTTGCTGGAGTGGTTTAAGCACTAGCCTAGAACTCAGGATGTGAATTCTAGTCATGCCTTAGCCATAAGAAAGCCAGTTTGGTGACTTAGGGCTACTCACTCTCAACTTAACTCAACCCAACTCACAGGGTTTTTGTTCTGAGGAAAAATAGGATACAGGAGTGTTAAGGTATATTCACCACATTGACCTATAAAAAGGTGGGATAAAAATCTAGTAACAATAATATAAACCACTATCAGTGGATCTTCTGAAATGCCAGCTTCCATATCCTCCAATTCATTCACGCAATTACCACTTAAGTTTTCTATCCCCATTGCACTTGTTTTCTTACTTCAGAAGACTCATCTTATTCAGATCAGATGCCAATACAGGTATTCCTCGACTTATGACCACAATTGAGTCCAAAATTTCAGTTGCTAAGTGAAAAATTTAAGTAAATTTTCCCTCATTTTACAACAATTCTTGCCACAGTTAAGCGAATCACTGCAGTTATTAAATTAGTAACAGAGTTGTTCAGTGAATCTGGCTTTCCTATTGACTTTGATTGTCAAAAGGTCACAAAAGGGATCACATGAGCTCAGGACACTGCAACAGTCCTAAATATCAGTCAGTTGCCAAGTGTCTGAATTTTGATCATGTGACCCATGGGAATGCTGCAATGGTGGTAAATGTGAAAAATGGTGATAATTCACTTTTTTCAATGCCATTGCAACTTTGGTCACTAAATCAACGATTGCAAGTCGAAGACTACCTATACACTGTACAAAAACACATTTCAGTGCATAATTTCGGATGGGCTACCTATAACTTACATGTGGAGATTATGCTATAGTGTAAAACAGTATACAGGTAGTCTTTGACTTACAACAGTTCACTAAGTGACTGTTTGAAGTTACAATGGCACTTTTTTGAAAAAAGTGACTTAGGACCATTTTTCACACATATAACCATTGCAGCATGCCCCCCATGGTCCTGTGATTTACATTTGGATGCTTGACAACTGACTCACATATATAATTGCAGTGTCATGTGATCTCCTTTTGTGACCATCTGACAAGTAAAATCAATGGAGAAATCAGATTCACTTAACAATCGTGTTACTAATTTAAGAACTGCAGTGATTCACTTAACAAATGTGGCGAGAAGTTATAAAACGGGGCAAAACTCACTTAACAAATCTCACTTAGCAACATAAATTTGGGGCTCAGTTGTGGACTACCTGTATACGGGGAAAAAAAAAAAACTAGTTGGGTTGGAAAGAGGCTTCCACTTTAGTTCCTACATTAGAACAGGGAGGTTGCTGCATTTTCCCGGTGATCCCAGGGTCTCGTCATGGGAACCGCCACCCCACAAACGAAGCGGAACCACCCCAGGCAAAGGTTTAGCTCCCCACAGTGAAATCGGGGTCAGGTTCGGCGCTTCACTCCCTTTTCCCAACTCAAGGGCTGCACTTCCTACCCAGGGTGCATCGGTGGGAATTCATGGCAGGCTTTTTACGTCGCTACTTTCTTCGCCGTCCCTTTAATTTGTGTTTAGATTACTGAAGTGACAACCGCAAAAGTGTTCGGGGGAAACGTTCGCGGATGCTGCCTTCAATACGAGGCGAGAGAAAAGTTCTTCCCCGAACGCCTCGGGTTGGCTTTTTGTTTTTTGTTCCCCTCGTTTGGACAGCTGCGCAATGGCGCCCGAGGAGTGGAGGGCCGACTCGGTCGAGAGTTCGCATCCCAGCTTTCCATGCACACAAAGCAAGAATACGCCAGATGCGCGTACGTGTGCGTGTGTGAATTCACACCCATACACGGGGCTTCTGGGCGCGTCTGCATGCCTTTCGGAAAACCGGCGACGACACGTGTGCGCCTTCCCCGGTGCCTCCCCTCTCTCGTTCGTGCCCACGAAGCACGTGCCCCCTTCCCGTTACAACCCCTACCANTACAACCCCTACCAACCTCCCCTCCCCCCCTTGCTTTTCTTACTCGTAGTCGCCGGTTGGCATCGTCGCCGATAGAAACGATCGGAACAACTCAGGCCTGGGTCCGGGGCAGGAAGTGGGTGCTGCAACGCAGAAGCGTGACGCACAATAGAGCGCCGCAAGAGACATGAGGCATCCTGGGAGAGGTAGTTCTGCCACTCGACACAAGCGGAATTGTGATGCTCTTCGCCTAAACCTGACAGTTCTGACACGTGACAGGAGAGAAGATTGTAGGCTTCATATTTGGATGCTATTCTACTTTACCAAAAAAGAAAAAGAAAAAAAGCGCTATTCAGCGAGGTTTCTCTCTTCCCCCCTCACCCTAAATAGCAGTTGCCATTTGCTATCTGAAGATGTACCACCTCAGTTATCTGAGAATCACTTAAAATATTAGTTCCCTGCATCGATACTTTTGCATGATATTTATTTCAAACCAGCACATACTATTTTGCCCCATATGTGATTGAAAAATACTAAATCCACTAGGACTACTTTGGAAAATTTTGCCATTACCACTCAACTACAAAATCTTCTATATTCGCCCAATGCTCATTTTTGATTCCTGAGGAAGGAGGTGTGTGTTACTGGATTCACACATAATGCAATTTAGTTTTGATTTAGCCAGATGAGTGAATTTGGTATGTTAACCATGGGTTAGGGTTTTCTATATTGTGCAGACCTAGCCAGTTGTAGTTTAATGAGTATGCAAAGATTAAGCTGACTCAACAAGATGCATAAAACTGTATTTCCGTAATCCCAATTCCACTCTCCTGCCCCCTATGCTTAACTCCAATGCTATGAGAGTGCATTACCAAGACCTGGTTGAGCACAGAGGGGTGATTTTTTTTCCAGAAATATGCCTTGGATTTTGAGGATGCAACCAAAAGGATGGTGGCTTTCAGAAATGCTGCTCCATGGATAGCTGGTTATCAGAATCTACTGGTGAGACCCTGGGAATGTATGGGATTATTGCTATTGTATCAGCCTTCCTGCTTCATAGCAGCATTCTTACCGGAGCTCTTCAGGTCACTGGAGTTTCTGAAACTAGTAATAGGGAATAACTTTAATCTGCCTTCTCTGGGCATAGATTTGGACATGGCTCAGGAGTTCATGGCTGCCACAAAACTTGAACCTGACCCAGAGTGTTTATGGGGCCAATTTAGAGTAGTGGTCTCACTTTTGGGGGGGGGGTGCCTTTGAATCAGTATTGAGTTCTGGTGACTGCTTAGAAAAGTCTCTGCAGTTTTCTTGGCAACATTTCAGAAGTGATTTGACATTACCTTCTTCCTAGGGCTGAGACAGCAACTGACCCAAAGTCACCCAGGTGCCTAAGTTTGAATGAGAACTCATGTCTTCTGGTTTCTAGTTGGTGCCTTAACCATTATATCAAACCATTACACACATTAGACTTTTTTTTTCTCAGAGCAGTGGAAAATTTGGAATTGGGAGATGTCACTATCTTATCCCTTGCTGTGGTTGCAATCACTTCTTGCTGCAGGGTAGAAGTATCTGTTACATAGTCTATCCCATATATCTGATGGACGCTGTTAGGTTTTAAAAAGAGCTTGCGGTTATTAAAACTCTGATAAATATTTTATATGAAATTGTCATTGCTGCTTGGAAAGGGGGCAGTTATGGTCTTGATCATATTGTGTCTGTGTAGGCTCTCTCTGTCCATAGATCCCAGAGAATCTGTTGAAGCTCTAGATGAGGTGGAAGAAGATACTTGATTGCCATTGAAGGAAAACAGAGCGAATCTGATTTAAAAAGGGATAGATCCTTTCTTAAAAACTATCTCATGGCAGTAAGAGTGACAAACTGTAATTATTTTTCTGCTCTTATTACATCCAGAGAGAGCTGTGCAACAGCTGCAATGCTAAGTCTTTATGGGTACTTGGATTTCTTCAGACTCTGGTTGTGCAATTTCCTTTGAGGCCAAGATGGGGTCCAGAGAGGTTGCCTGGCATGAGTTTGAACCCATTATAGGTAATCCACAACTTACAACCATTCATTTGACACTATAACAGCACTGAAAAAGTGACTTACAACCGGTCATCACACAACTGTCATAGCATTCCTGGGGTAACCTGATTGTGACCTGGGCATTTGGCAACCAGCTCATTTATAGCAGTTGGAATTTTCCAGGGTCATATGATCTCCATTTGTAACCATCCCAGCAAGCTTCTGACAAGCAAAATAAATGGGAAAGTCGACAGGGGAAGTTGCAAGATGCAGCCCTTTATGTCTCACTTAATGATCACATGGTTTGGTCAATGAGATCTACTTGCTTTGGGTCTCTTCCATAAACCATGGCATCTAGTAGGATCCAAGGGGTGTGCTTTCTCTCTTCAAGCTCCTGCCTTAGGGAACATCATTCCCCTTGATGTTCAGACAGCCCAAACATTCTGGTCTCCCACACCTAGCTCTGTTTTTATACTGGACCAGGCTGTGAGATCAGCCCATAAAAACATAAGCCATTCAATGAAATGGGCAATTCAGAATGCAGACTTATTATTAGGTACAGTTGTTTACCAGACTCAAAATAAGAAAACTGTAAATGTGGCAGCCATGGGACATCTTTCCAACCTGTACTCTGTAACAGCTGTTGAAGAAATGCTGGTTTCCAAACATTTCCTGTGGCCAGTTTGGTTTTAGACTTTTTTCAAATGCATTCAATGTTTGAAAAAAAAGCTGCATTTAACTTCTAAAACCATGTAAAAGGCAGCTTCTGTTCACTTTGGGATTGTTTGACAAGGAGTGTCTAAACACCCCCTTTTCTATCCAATTTACTGTATGCCCACATCTACATGTGATTTAAAAAATAGCAGTAACAGAAGAACAAATTGCATTCATGGCAATAAGAGTGACAAACTATAATTATTTTTCTGCTCTCATTACATCCAGAGACAGCTGTGCAACAGCTGCAATGCTAAGTTTCTATGGGATAAAGGTGCTTGGATTTCCTCAGACTCCAATTGTGCAATTTCCTTTGAGACTAAGATTCCACTATCAATTTCCTGCATTCCATTATCAATTTTCTGCAGGACTAATAGCAACTTCAATTGAAAAAAAAATCAACAATGGCCCTGTAATAATTTATAGGAGATTTATTTGAAGAAATATTACAACATATAAAAACTACATAAAGTATTATTTCCACTTGTATAAAGTGGCTGATTAGTTTTCAATACAATGCATAATAAAAACATTCTCCACTCCCCCAATTCATACACACACGCACGCACACACTTACACACATGGATAGGCACTGCACAGTTGATCATTTGAGAATGGCAGCGGGAACATTGAAACAGTTTCAGAATGTCAACCAAGTAGACAAACACTGTTCACAAATACAGGTTTTAAAGGAGAGAGACAAAACACATACACGCACAAAAAAAAAAACCAAAACCCTGAACAAACCAAAACCTCCAACAATTTTCAGTGTGTCCAGAGGTAAGAAAATAAACCAGGAAAATAACAGAAGAACATTAAAAATTATCAGTGCATGTTTGGGTGTTCAGGTGCTGGAGCTGAGGTGCAGCAGATGGGCAATTTACAAATTAATTTGAAGTGTCCATCTTTTCCTGTTTGATGGCATCTGTAAAGAAACAAAACAGCTAGATATTCAGAAAACATTAAAGCTTTCATGTACAAGGAATACAGTCCTCTGAAAGCAACGGATCAGCTTCTCACTCTCTTCTGGGTTGGAAAGAAAATGGCTTCCTGCCTACAGACTTCCTAAGTGCATCTTTGTATCTGCAGTACTTTCAAACTGTTCAGGCATTTCAGATGAAGGCCAACATGTTTCTGGTCTCCATGCCAACCCCTCTAAGATATTAAACAAACTTTGGACAAAGTTCACTTAGCCGTTCTATCTGGAGGACTCCATAGGGTGCACAAAAGAACTACAATCCTAATTTACAGAAGACCAGATTGAGTTGTGCTACCTAGTGCACAGCAAGTACAAAACTGTTTGAGCTCTTGAAATACAGAAATCAAATGGCCCTTTTCAAATAAGCTCAACAACATTCCAATAACATACCTGTGGCATCCTCTTTCATTTTTGCCAACACGCACAGTTTGACCTCTAGTCCAATGGCTTTTGCCAGAGGTGGAGGGACTGCGTTTCCCACCTGCAACAAACAGAACACAAGCAAGGGCGAAGAGTTGGCACATTGTAATTTATACATTTCCTCTGGCAAATATATTCATCTTTGAGGAACGCATTGATAATTGCTTCTTTCATATAAAACCATTGTCAATTTATCCAGAAAGCCACTTTTGTAATTTTTTCTGTTCTCTGTTTTTAGGCGTTTTCTAATGAAGAATTCTGCACTGTTGGTTGATCTTTAATAAAGTTATCATCCAGCTAAGGATCTTTTTCCATTTTTGAGGTGTCTAAGAAAATATCATGTTCAGCCAATTGAAATGGAGTTTATCCCTAGAAGAAAATCCTGTATTTATTATTTTCCCCAAGGTTTTTTTCTAGTGCTAACTTGCAAACAACTACAAACAATAATAGAAAATCATTCTCAAAATTACTACAGGAGGAAAGTGGTCTTCTTCAAATGTTATTACGAGAAAAGCAACAAAACAAGAGCGTGTTCATATTCTAACAAGCTCAAGTGAACATTTACGTACAGACATCTCCTCTAGGAAGGCTCTGCAGCCACTTACCTGCCTGTGCTTGTCCAGTACATTTCCAAAGAGCCTGTAAGTATCAGGGAATCCCTGGGACCGTGCACATTCTCGCACACTCACTACTCTGTGCTGTTCAGGATGAAGCACACGGCCCTGGAAAAAGGAGAGCAGAGTCACTGGCAGCCTTGTGTTGAGATGTAGTTAACTACTATATTTGGAGCTATGGTTGAGTCACCCAACAAGGCTGCTGCACAATGAATATGGGTCACTTATTTTTCAAGCACAGAAATACTGTATCATCTTCTAACTGCCCTCAGCCCATTAGAAAAGCAAGCTTTATAGAAAACAATTAGAATATTAAAAGCATTAAAATATTGAACATGAAAAGTTAAAACATTAGAATTAACAACAAACTGGATAAAAAGGGACCACTACATAAGCAGGATGGAGGTGGGATTTCCCCCCCTAATCTACTACCTGGATTGGGACTTCAATATTTTTATTGTTTTAGAAATATTAATATGTTATGATTTTAACGTTTTATCCTGTAAACTGCCCAGAGATGAAAAAGAATGGGACACTCCCATTGGGGCCCCAAGCCTGTTGACAGAAGTAGGTTTTCAGGCCCTCTAGAAGCTCAGGAGTGGGGGGGTACTCATCTCAAGGGGCATGATGTTGCATAGGTGGGCACCACAGTAGAAAAAGGTCCTTCTGGACCTTGCCAGCTAAAATTCCTTGGCAAATGGGATCTGAAGCATGCCTCTTTTTCTGGGCCAGATGAGGTAGGCCAATCCCATTAGGATGACACAGTCCCTAAGGTAGTTTGGACACATGCCAAAAAGAATTTTTAAAAAGTGTTAACCAATACCTTGAATTGGACCTGGAATGAAATCGGCAACTAATGCAGTTCAGGCAACAGTGTTGTTACATGGATGAATCTAGGGGCCCCTAAAACCATCTGCACTGCTGCGTTCTGTTCCAGTTGTAGTTTCTGAATACTCTTCAAGGGTAGCCCCATTGCAAGTGTATTGCAGTAGTCCAAGCGCAAGCTCACCATGGCCTGACTGAGCACACAGGGCCTCATGATCCATGAAAGGATTCAACTGATGCACAACGCAAAGTCCCTTAACAGTTCTGCCAGTTACCCCTTATAGTCCAAATGACAGCAACAACCATTAAATGCTGGTGTTTTCTGCCTTTCTTGCATTCAATATAGCCTCCCTATAAAGCCAGAGAAGCTACAAGCAAGAAAGTACATGCAAAGAGAATAGGAGGATAGGGAATACACTGGAACATCAGTAGGATGATGAGCCGCTGGGCTCCTTCCAGGCCCCTTCTCTTCCCTTACCTGTTTCCCCATGGGCTCAGGGTTGGTGACCGTCGTGCTGAAGAATCCGTCCCACTCTAGCCTTCCATACAAGCCTGCCCAATGGTTGTGCCGGTTCCCCGTGTGAGGCAGACACCAAGGGATCAAGGTGTTGAACTGCCGGTCTGCAGGGTCACATGCCTTGCCTGAAAGATGGAATAGGATTCGGCTTACTTTTCACTGAAAGTATGGCTGGGGATTTCCTTTGACATTTTGGTCTGCTTTGCTGCATCAGAAGCAGGAGTAGGACTACTAGCACTAGGGAACTTTTCCCACACCCAGGCTGAAGGAAGGAGCAGAGGGGGTTACAGTTGCAACCCAGGTAAGTCTAAAAAATCCCAGGTAAATCTAAGTCAAACACCAGCTGATTCCCATTGCTTCAAAAAACTTCCCCAGACTTGTTAGATAAGGTGCAAAATAGAACCAAACTGAAACGTAGCAAGAAAATGAAAGGATAATGATTTGGGAAGTAAGGATCTCCCTCTCTGTTCTCACTGAGTGGCACTTCATTTTGGCTACGCTATGCTTCTTAGCAAGAAAAAGTATGCTAGGATTAATAGCCTCTTTTCAAGCAAATTGTTGGACTGGATGTCCTGCTGAGAGCCTTCTAAATTTGTGTTGACTAGAAAAGGGTCAGCAGAATCCATAGATATAGATATCATAAAGTTGCATGGGAGAACATAGAGATCCAGTGAGATCCTGACCATCTGGATTCTTTTTAAGAGTGGCTTAAAGTATTATTCTATTTTGAAGAGCTAATGGCTGTATTCTTTGGATGACCTATCAAACCATCCTTTCTACCCAGAAAAGCCAGAAGTTGTACCTTCAGCGCAGGAGCAGACCCCCCGCAGAGATCCTGTGCTGCTTCGCCCATTTTTCTTCTCATGGTGTGTATAGCGTAGCTTGCGGGTGGTTATGCCATCAGAAAGGCGCACTTCAATGTTGGGCAGATCACGCCAATCGGAACCTGGGGCCAGTGGGATGTGCCTCATCCTTGCAGCTACCAATGCACTCATATCCTAGTAAGACAAAGCAAGAGTTACTCTTAGCACTTGGGATGCCCCCTTCCTACCTCTGTTAAGTATGGATTCCCTATGTCTGACTATATAATAAATGCACTACTCTAGTGCATTTCCCAGACGAGCACAAATGCGATTACAATTTAAGGAAGGGGGAAAGGGAGGGACAACACAAGATACCTGGTAGTAGTTGGGGGAAAAAAGAAACTGCCCAATGATTATTTTGTTCCCATGTATGTGATAAAACTGAAAGTTTTTCTTGTAGGTTAGGGTGAAGATGATTTTTCTGCCACCCAGCAGGTGATGGGTTGCAGACTAATATGGGATTATTCAGTAATACAGTTTTCCTAAATTTTGCACAGATAATCATTGTTCTTGGCACCTCGTTCTATGTAATTTTCCAAGTTCTGGAACAGAATTACTTCTCTATAGCTAAAGATTGGAACTTTTTTTTCTTGGGCTTCCTGGATGCAAATGACTGTTGCTTCAAACAGACCTAGATTTTAGGAAATTCTGCTTTCAGCACACTATGTTAAAGGTGTCTCATTCCCACCCGCCTTGCCCCAGCAAACCAGATAAACACTGTAAGAGTAGATACCTTGCAGATATGATCTCTGAGGATGGGCTGATACTGGGAACCCCGAATTTGCCTCTGAAACCAGGATTGTGGCTCTCCATTATAGGAGATTTCAAGTGCTGACGCTCCATTCCTGATTTCAGGAAGGTCAGACATAGTGTCTCGGACCGTGATGGTTCGGAATGGGCCCGAATAAGTCCTAGAGTACATTGAAAGAACATAACTTAAAGGCTGATTGCTACTGGATTCTCCTCTTTTTCTAAAATACAATGCAATTCCATAACATCACAAGAGCTTTCCAGATAGGTTGGGACTCCCCCCTATTCAGGATTATCTTTCATTTGTATGAAAAATAGACCATAGCCATGCACTTCCTTTTCTTGTAAGATTGTTGGCCACATTCTCTAGCCCCCAATGAAAGCAACACAAGCTAGATCTGGGAGTTGGCAATTACCTTGTTATATTGCTAACAAACTTTTTATCATCCACCACCACGCTGAGCTGGCAGGCTCGGGGAGCAAAAACATGTAGGGGTTCAGGAAACAAGGGGAGTTTCTCTCCAGGAGCTGCAGCCAACACAATTGCTCTCCTGCGTGTCTGAGCTACTCCATACTGCCCAGCCTAGATGAAGGAGGAAGAGAAGAATTGAGGGAGGAGAAAATAAGGTATTTGAGGAAGACGATGTATTTTTCTTAACAAACTAGCCTTTTCTAACATTTTGTACTAAATTAGTATACTAACATCTATTCCTAGTTCCATAAAATACTAGTAAAAAAGGAAAACAGTGACACGTTAAAATTCCAGACCACTCTGGGAAAACAGAAATTATCTTCATCTGGCATCAAAAAGAGTGTGATATACATGCTACACATGCTACTTGGGGAAAGGCATCTCAGATAAAGAGCAGACCAGACTAAATACTGTTAACAGACAACAGCCAGGTGTCCCGGGGAGACATAACCAGGCAATGGAATCAGCTTTCTTTAGCTTACCTTTTGCAGCTTCTTATACTTGAGCAGTTAGTAAACCAACCCCTTAAAAATTGCTTGAGCGCCAGTCTGTATAGTGGTTGAAAATGCTAGTTTAGAAGCAGGGACAGTTCTAGTTCTCCCTTAGACATAAAAGCCAATTGGGTGACAGGCATTCTCTCACAAACTTTAGATTGGAAAGTTGAAAAACATCTTGGAGGAAGGTCCCGCCAAACACTTCCAAAATTTTGCCAAGAAAACTGCATGCAGTCATCTGGAGTCAAGATTGACTTAAGAAATCATGACAACAACCAATTTCCTAGATCAGCTTTCTCAACTTGGCATTGTCCAGATACATGAAAGTTATCTACCTAAGAATCAGTATATTATAGAGAAAATACAGGTAGTGACTCTATACAGTGGAATCTTTGCTTTCAGGTGACTGCAAAGCACACAAATATGGTTCAGTGCAATCCTAGCCTCAATTTAAAAAAAAAAAGGGTGGGTGGGTGNNNGTGGGTGGGCGGCCTGACTATCGTACCTGCAGCACTCCAAAAGTGCATTGGTAACCCATCCGGACAAGGCACCGCAGGGTGAGCTTTAGCACCATAGAACGCTTGAATGAGACGAAGTTCCTGACATTCTCAAGGAGGAAGAATCTTGGCCTGTAGTAGTCGCAGTAACTGCAGAAGATAAGGGCACTGAGGGTCAGCTGTGCTCTCTCTTGATCCCAACAGCAGACACACAGTCCTTGCTCAAGAACTTAGGGAAAAAGACCCAGCCCATATCCCAACAAGCCTTCCACTAGCCCAAGAGAACCCCAACATAGATCTGATCTTATACATTCTCTCAAGTAGTCTTTTCCCATGCTGGTGTCCTCTAGATCTACAGGACAATATTTCCCAGTATCTCAACCCATCATTGCTCACAGGATACAAAATTTCTGGAGGGCACATTACATGTTATCTTTGCCATTGTAATAAATGCAGATTCAGCATCTGCCGTCACAGCCTATGTTTCTACTATTCTGTTAAACTGTAGCCCTGATTTAGAGACCAGCCTACAGCAGCTTTGCCCAACCTTATCCCCGTGAGTTGTGGTCCCACCACAGCTGGAAAGCAACAGGCTGGGAGGTGGGACGTGCAATAGGATAAGGATTGGCTTAAGGGCAGTTGAGAAAATGCAACCGTTGACTTCAATCACCTGAGGAAGGAAACAACCAGAGAGTTCTTGAACTTTGAGTAGGTGCGAGAATTGAAGCGGTTCATCCCACTGAAGCCTTGGCAAGGGGGCCCACCACAGAGCATCTCCACATCTCCTTTCTGTGGCAGTTTCTGGCCCAGGGAGTTAGTCTTCTCACCCGACATTACAAGCTTAAGCAGGACATTGCAATCTTCAGTGAACACTGTGGTGCTTGGGTTGTTCAGACGGAAGGCCTGCGCAGCTGGTTCCCACATCTCAATGGCCCACAGAGTGTCTGAGACTCCTGAAGACAACATGATGATGAAAACCAAACAAGAATTCATATTAGATGGTTTGCTTCCAAGCCTCAAAAGTACATAAAAAATTCTTTCCATCCCATAAAACAGGGCTGGAAACCCTTGCTGGCTTTACTTTTTTGGCTATAAAAGTCATACACTCATGGTCCTTTCCCATGCACCCAACCATCCTTCCAAACTGCCTTGCCTGCTTGGTGGAACCCTTCTGATAAGCCTCCACAACCAGAGAAAACATCCAGACTTCGAAGTTTAGGGGGCTTCATCGCAGCAGCTTCAGACTCGCTGTATTCAGATGCTCCTGAAGATTTCCCTTTGCTCTTACCTGAGGAGGAAAAGGTATGTCTACATGTGCCTTTTGCATTAAGAAATGCTGCCCTGTTTCCAAAGTAAGCATAACAGGATTACGTTTTTTAAAATCTCTTTCAAGGCTACTTAAAAACATTAAATATCTAGTCTATGAAAGCTTAATGGTAAACAGGAAAGTAAATATTAGCAATATTAACTATCTAAGTCTATGATAGCTTAATTGTACACAAGTTGATGCTATTGTTGAGTAGATTGTATCAGCAACAATAAAGACTTGTTTACAATTAATGAACCAAACAGGACCTAATATGCCTGCAAGTACTCCTCTCAGTATTTGTATGACTTAGGAATAAAAGTAAACTTTCTAAGTTTCTGTCTGATTGTACAGAATGGGCAGAAACAACTGGAGACGGGCGGTTCCACAGACAGAGAGGCCCAATGTCAGAGTAATAAGCACCTTGAACTGCTCTCAAAAGCCTATCAAAGTTCAAGTTCTTCGTTTTGCAGGATTTGCACTGACTGGTTTAGCATCTTATTTTTCTCCACAGGAAAGATGTTGCTGGCCTTGGGCAATTAATCACTTACCTTTCCCTTTCCCTTTCCCCTTCCCTTTATTTCCAGAACTACGGGCATGATAAGGGGGGTCTTCAAAGCTTTTTGTTTTTGCATTATATGCCTGGAAATTAAAAGGGGGAAAAAAAACTCAATTCAAACCAAAGACACATGCAGTTCTGTTAATTTCTTAGATTTCAGAAAACACTGATGGGAAGTTTAGGCAGCATTTATAGAATGAGCTGTAAGCGGGAGTGAATTTCTATTGTGAGAGGGCAACTGGGCTTTCGTTAATGTCCCTCTTCCAAAGTGGAAGGAAGTAATTTAAAGTTCAAATATGTTTTCAGCCAGCTGCATCTATAGCAGCACTTGCTGATATGACACCCAGTTGTGAATAACAGAATTAGAAGGGACCTTAGAGGTCTTCTAGTCCAACCCCCTGTTCAAGCAGAAAATGCTATACCATTTCAGATAAATGGTTGTTCAATCTCTTCTTAAAAATCTCCAGTGCTGGAGAATATATTAGTGAAAAATTGCACTGGGCCAATGACATAGTGGGAAAAGCCACCTCTAAAAAGTAGAAACGATCAGAGCCACTGGCAGAGTAATCTTGGATGTTTCCTGTCAAGTCCTCTCCATACACCACTGTGCAGCGGCCCTGCACGTCTTTAAACTCCACCGTTGCTTCTTCATCACTCCAATAGAGCAAGTTGATGTCTGCATGGTAGCTGGCTTTGACTGACTTGTGTGTGTTTTCTGGCCTAGAAAGACAACAGAGACACTTGTGTTGAGGGAGATAAGGCATCAGACCCAGGAACACCTACACAATGGGAGAGGAATGATTTTTTTTGGTTAAACTATGGTGATGAATTAAATCCTCTTAAGAAAATATAATCACTGAAGAATACATTGCATTTCAGATTATTTCCCTCCTATCTGTATATAAGACGAGATTGAGACTCATTTAACTGTTTGTGGGTCCTGAAGAACTACAACAATTAAGGGTGATGATGCAAAGTCATGAAGACAGGACTTTAAAGCATTTTTAATTAGTTTCACATGGCTGTTGTTTCAAAATATTATATTAAGCCAATTTTCAGGCAACCCCTAAAAATAGGCTCTAGAACATATCTATGCATTAACCCAACTGGCAGGAAATTACAACCTCACTTTTTTTTGGTAACTCTATAAGTCTACCGTTTGCTTAGAATCAAAGGGAGGACTTGGGTAGGTGGAACTAAACTCTCTCCCAGTCCAGTACAAATTCCTGAAATGAGACAGACTGAGAAAGAGGGGGAAATGCTTGGTAATATTTTTCTTCTGTAAAATATTCTATTATTATATTTGTTTAGATTCTAGCTAGTGCATTGGCTGTTTGTAACCACGGAAGTTGTTAGTTAAAAAAACAATACCCAAATTCTCAGAACATGAAGCAGAGCAATGTCATGAACACAAGCATGGGAGAGGGCTTCTGGATGTAAGGTGATAAGCCCTGCTAGTTCTACCGTACCTTGGAAAAATTCCTATAGATACACTTGGCTGTGTTTGTGTGACCTTTTTTTTTTTGGCCCTTAGTCTCATGGAACCCATCAAATTCAAACACATATTGAAAAATCCCAAGCTAATTTACTCTTTTTTTGTGTGTAAATTTTTTAAAATTTTATTTTAAAACAAACAATCCATCTTCCATTTAAACAGTGTGTCATCTGGGTACAAATACCTTGTGCATCAACTTACTCTGTTTTTAGTCTGTCCTGATCATCCAACCATTGTAGCAGCAAAATTTGTATGCTGCTACATGACCCATTTTGTTTATTCAAGAGAGTTAAGCTCCAGAGATAGAGCCCAGGCTGCTAGGTCTTTGCCGTGAGTTACTGACACATAGTTCCATGTAGTGATATGAGGCAGAAACCCAGTTCTGTGTGGATCATGCATCAAGTTAATTAAGTTTATCATTCTGTTTTCTGGTACTATTCTTGATACAAGAAGGTCAACTGGAAATTATTTTCTACTCAGGTACCAACAAGATTCTAATAGCCATTTACCTATAAAGTTTGTACACTTGCAGTTTAATTTCAGCTTCGTTGGGCCTGCCACTGCTGCGGATGTTGCAGTAGATTGCCTTGATCCGGCCAATGCGATATGGTTCAGGTGCATCTTGGTTGCTCCCTTTGATATACTCAGAATATTTTCGGTAATGTTCAGGATAAAGCTCTTCATTCACTGCTTCCTTCTTTTGACGTTTGGCTGGGCTGGTTAGCCTCAGGCTAGTGAGAAAGGAAAATGTGAAAGGAAAAGATTCTGTGAACTGGAGGTGTTTCCTATTTCCTTTCAGGCCATGGACATTGAATCAAATGATTTATACATATATTTGGAGACAGACAACTTATTTCCAAGACAGTTGATTGGTGAATCGATTCTTCTGTTATCTCCTTCTTTAACCAAACTAATTGCACTCTTGAACTATTTTAAATATGGAAATGCTACCGAGTTAAAACCTTCCCAACTTCATCCCCCACCAGTTTGCTACTCAACTGACTGAACTTTTATCTACCCCACTTACCTGAAAATTCTCTAACACCTTTCTGATAAATATATCCTACTACAACAGTGGAGTCTTAAGTGAATATCAATTTAATTCTCCTCATGAAATAAATTTAACTCTCCTTACTATGACATAAAATTTGAACTATTAACCCCCAAATTGTACGCTATTTTAAAATGTGTTTGCCTCTTTGGGCATCACTGATTCTTTTCTTGAGTTGGTGTCCCAGCTCTCCCTAAAATAAGCCCCCTCTTGTTCCAGCTGAAATCAATTTACAAACCAACCTGAATTGGAAGGCATCTGGTAGAAGGAAAACTCCATCTCCCAATCGGTACTGCACCCCATTTTTTGTTGCCATGCTATAGAACATTTTTCCTTCTGATTCTTCCTGAGACTCAAAGACTTTGGGGATCTCCTTCTGCCTTGCCTCATCCAAATGGGCACAACTCATGCAAAACCTGGGAGAGAAGGAGCAGAGGCCTGTTTTGGATTGGGGGAACTGGAAAAATATGTGACATCATCAAATCACCGCATTACCTCCAAGCCCTCTTCTCATCCGCTGCTTTTGAGTCTGTGCAAGCAATTCAGAGCATCTGAAGAACTAACAACTGATATCATGTAGTACATGAGCATTTTTAAGACGATATGTCTTCACCTCTTGATAATGCTACTTGATTTACTACCAATTGCTCTTTTTGGCTTTCCAAATAATCTCATACAAAACTCCCTGTGTTTTACATTTTTTGTTTTCCATTTCACAAGGGGCTTAAGAATGGAATCATGTGTATATTTTTAAAAATATGATTATTTCTTCATCCCTGCTATCATTGGGAGAAAGTTGAGTGTAATCTGATTAACATATCTTGAGACTGAATGCCTGCATGCTATTTTACAGCTCTTGAGTTGAGCCCAATAAGAGACTGTCCCAAGTAGATTTAGGATCAGGTAGAAATATGCACATTTACTGATTTTCTACTTTATTTTCAAGCTCCCATGCCACTTAGTCATGTGCACTAACTTGTGTTTGTTGTCTTCTGTGGGCTGGATATTTGGCGGAGTCTCAAACCTAGCATACTCTTGGTCATACCACATTTGGTAAAAATAGGTCCTGCCATCGTCTTCCACCATTTTGATCTCCACATCAAGTCCTCCCTATGAGAATATTTGAGGCAGAAGGAGGAGGAGAAATAAATACATACTGATTATTCAATTATTACAGAGACACAGAACCTACTGCAGTTAAGAGAAAAGTTGCAGAAGTGAGGTAGAAGTCTGGAGCTTTGTGTGATTCACCCAATTTTACAATCTTTTTTTGCAGCAGTTGTTAATTGAATCAACCATGTTCATTAAATGAATCCACTGTCTTTAAATGAATGCCACGGTCATCAAGCAAGCCCATTATTTTGCTATCGGGCATTTTTGCAGAAAACCAGAAATGAATGTTGGTTTTCAGCAAAAATGTAAATCGCTGTGATCAAGGGATGTTGCAAACAGCTATAAACATGAGTCAGCTGCCGATCACCCAGAATGCGACTGCTGGGGGTGTGGGGTCATCAGAGCCAGACATAAATACTTTTTGGGTGTTCTGTTGTAACTCTGAACGCCCACTAAGTAACCAGTCATAATTCAAAGACCACCTGTATTAGAATTGGCTTCTGCACTAAATCAAAATGAGCAACTCAACAGCCAGTTCATAGCCCAGCAAAGCTCAACAAATCCACTTCCGTATCCGATTCCTCTGCCGGGACTTGTAAGTATTTTGGTCTCTTACTGACTGTCAGGATAAGTTCAGCCTCTCATTTGCATCCACTTTGAACTTATCCTGACAGCAATTCCACAGAAGAGTGTCACAGGATAAGGCCAATTTTGGGCTAAAAAAGGGGGCAGCAATAATTGCTGTCAGTAGCTATACTCATGCATAAGAGGGGCAGGGGTCCAAATTGCAACGGCTATGGTGTCAGGGGTTGCAAGCAAAGGAAGCCTGCCAAGCTCTGCCTTAAAAGACTGGAGCCAGGCTAAAGAAGAAGAGATGCATGGAAGAGGCCAGTCAGTTCCTTGGGCTGTGACTTGCTACTGAGTCAGACCAGGGAAGATATGTCTCCAAAACATCATCACTACCATGCACTGAAGTTTATCAGTACAACTCCCGAATCACATTCTCAGAATTAAGCATCCAGGTATCCAACACAGTGCAATCTCTAGGGATGAAGGGGAAAATAATAGAATAACATAGGAAAACTTCTAGAAAGCCTTCATATGCTCCCTTTACTCTGCCCATCATCCTCACAACATGATTTTATAAAAAGGGAAAGTGAAATCTGTTTCTAAACTCTTCCACTGCTATCCTAGCATTATCACCATCCACCATACAGCTGACAAAAAGAAAAAAAAACATAATACACAAAGAAAAACCATGAACTCAGTAAGGCAGTCCTTCTCTGGTTTCTTGGGGGTGGGGTGGGGAGGGAAAAGGGTGTGCTCTGTATGCTATTTTGAACTGGTGTATGAAAGGTGGCATATAACCCTAACAATGAAACACTGTAAATAGATGCTCAAGCAGTGAGATGATTCAACATACCTCCAAAGACCAGTTCTCTGGAGGAGCCTTATAAAGAACATTGACTTTGCCATGGATGTAAGACAGCTGCATATCTTCACATTCATCCACCAAGAAAAGTTCCACTGGGTCAGATGTTGCTCCCAAAACAGTGTCGGTGCCACGGCAAAACCAGTGAACGTGGAACATTGGTCCAGTGCCGGGGTCTTCCCACATGGCCGTGATTCTAGGGGAAGGGGATGGGACAGGACATTAATTCAACGAGAATACAAATGTCAAATTTACTGGAAAGATTTCCCATTGTTTGGGAATCAGATCACACAACCCTTTCCAGAAGGATGTTTGGCTGGCAATACATGGAAGAGCACTTAGGCTTGGGAGGACAAGGCTTATCACCCAAGCTTGTGCATGGGAGGCATATCATACTGCCTATCCTTCTTTCTGGATAGTTGTATAAGAACAGAGCTGTCTTTTCCTACTGTGGCCCATAATGGGATTGCCATGTGCTGAGGCTGAGAGAGAAGGGTTTCTATCAGGGAACCTAGGATTGAGGCATGAAATATAGGGCTTTCTGGATTACTGCTCAGTTTCTCAACCACTCCTTGGCAAGTGATTCAGACATGAAACCTGGCCTGCCCATTGTACTAAGCTGCAATAAGACTGGTTTGGTTTTGACTTAGAGTGGTGTATAAATCCAGGTCACAGTAACTTCTGCAAAATCTCCATCCCGCTGTTTAAAGAAGCCATGGCTTAGCAGGATGAATACAATCAGTTACAAATGAAGCAGATATCATTTTCTCACATCAGAAAGCAAAATGCAATGATCAGTATAGGTAATATCTTTGAAAGACATATGAAGAAATGGAGTATAGTACAAATCATACAAGCAATCTCTTCCACAGGTTTTTTTTTTAAATCTATGTGATATGTTTTATTTGTTCATACAGTACTTCCTCAGAAATAAGTGTGCCCAATAGGGCTTCATTCCAGGTATGCAGGATTACAACTTCTCCTTTGCCCCAATTATAGACAAGCAACACAATCTTTGAATAGCTTTTATTAAAAAAACCTAAAGTCTGAAATCAGCCCAGTCCAATGCCTTTCCTATAGGTCCATCTTGGCTCAGAAGCACATGCATTTATCTCCATGCAGACATACCTTGCAAGATAGAGAGGCTTTGTGGGGTCATCAGGGCTCACAGAAACACAATCACCAATTTGGAGAGTCTCTGAATCAATGCACACTTTCTGGTAATAATCTTTCTTGCCATCACTCTGCAGATAACAACAAACCGAACGTGATAATAGGAAAAACAAAGCACAGCAAGACTTCGGTCATACTTGCTCTCTTGCCCTCACTATATCACTACATCTCAGCAGAAAAAGAATTATCAGGGTTTTTTTGTTTTTAATTCACATTGATATGCCACCCTTCTCCGGAGACTCAGGGCNATTACCAAGCGGCATTCTTACAAAGTCAGCTTATTGCCCCCAACAATCTTGGGTTTACCTACCCCGAGAGGATGGAAGGCTGAGCCAACCTTGGGCCTGGTGGGATTCGAGCCTGCACT
>AZIM01002094.1:250273-261662 GCA_000516915.1 Ophiophagus hannah | reverse complement strand
GAACCTGCTGAATACCACCTCTGACCCCAACCAACAGCCTAAGGCTGTTGTGGGGAAAACAGGAGGCAGGAGCATTATGCATGCCACCTGAGTTGTATAAAATAAAAGTGGGATATAAATATAATAGTATACACAAATGCCCTGACTTCTGTGACTGATGTTCAGGACCCCGACTGTAGAAAAGAGCTCCTATTGAAAAGACAGAAAGGGTGGATTCAGAAGGCCAGACAGCAGCTTTTAAAAGGTCTACTGATATCTCTTTGAGAATCTCATGTATGTCTCTGATGTTGCGATAGAAGCTGGACTACATTAAACTGTCATCTCTTCTCATGCTAAATACGGTTATTTGCAGTCAGAGTTATTCTTTTGCTTGCTTTATTAGTTGCTTTCAGCTGCTTCTTGGCATTTGGCCAGTCCCTCTAGCCTTTTTAGCAAGAAAGATACATTTTAAACGATATTTTTAAACTCAGCTACGCTTTCACCAGTGGAATCCTTCTTAAATATATATATTATTAAGAACCAGGTTTATTTTTAGTACAGCAGTTGCAATTACTGTGCTATGACACGTTGGGGTCTCTTCTCTCACTGTTACCAAGGAAATACCTCAGTGCATATCATATTTATGTATCCTAGAAATTCCTTATTTTTCCCCATGATGCCTTAATAAGTCTATATGGAGATTCTACATTAGGAAAAGGCATGGCTCCTTCTTGCAAAGATATTGTTTATTTCTCCACGGGTGACAATAAGTATACAGATTGGTATTGTTGTATTGTGTTGTGGTGTTTCTTCAACATTAAGCTAATACAATATGAGGGAGGGACGGAGAAATGGAGGGAATGGCTAAAAATTTACTAGCCTACATAGTACAGGTAGTCCTGAAGCCCAGAATGTGTGTTGCTAGGCAAGAAATTTGTTAAATGAGTTTTGCTCCATGTTATAATTTTTCTTGCCACATTTGTTAAGCGAATCACTGTAGTTGTTAAATTAGTAACATGGTTGTTAAGTGGAATCTGGTTTCCCCATTAACTTGCAAAAGATGATCACAGGACCTTGGGACACTGCAACCCTCATAAAGATGAACCAGTTCTCAAGCATCCAAATGTAAATCACATGACCATGGGGATGCTGCAAAGATTGTAAGTGTGAAAAATGGTGATATGTCTCTTTTTTCGGTGCCGTTGTAACTTCGAATGGTCACTAAGTTGTAAATTGAGGACTATCTGTATAAAAGAGGTGTGCAAAGTGAATGTATACATCTGTACGGTGTGTGTGTGTATATGTGTGTGTGCATTCATATATTATTGTATTATTAAACATGAGGTTAACCATTTAAAAAAATTCTTTGCAGCAGAAGTGTTTATAAATAGAACACGTATGGTAATATTCAAAGACCGGCAGACAAGGGGAAAAAATAAAAGCAGGGTCAATATATAAAAGTGGGCAATACCAAACAGGAAGAATAACATTATTTGTGAATGAGTAGGAGAGAGCAATTGCAGATAATGCCACCAAGACTATAGTGTGTCTACAAGGCATAGGAAAGATGACACTTTCTGTGATCTATTGGAAGTTCCACCAATTTTCTTTCCATATATTTGATGAGTTCTCATCATGGTAGGTAAGGGACTGGTACTGTGGTTCTTATCTACTGCTCTAAAAAAAAAATCCCATGTTTATAATGTGAAAAAAAAGAGAGATCAGCCATTGTAGAATTTCCGTATATTTTGATTTAGTTCTACTGTGTTCTGAAAAGCATGACAAGCTGTCTGTCTGAATGGTTAAAGGTAGCACTGACAAAGACCATGACAATCTTCCTGCCAGGCGGCCCAGATGGGCGACTAACAATTTCTGCCGGTAGTTCGCCAAGCACCTCTTGGTCTTGTGAGAAGACAGTGTTCTTCCTATTTCTCTTAAATTTGACAAATGGTTTATACATTTGTTTTGTCTCCTGGCTGCTCAGACATAACATAGACTTCTTTCTCATTGTTTTGACTAGCTTGTATCACACTGGCATAAAACAGGTATGGCAACAGCTCCTGCACAATAGGAATAAACATGTTTTGACACCTTCTTCACTAATTCCTTGATTTATATCTGGCTTTTTTGACTGGAGAAGGTGAGAGAGAACCTTAATGTGTAACAATGAAGGGCAAAACATTTTCAGAATAACAGATGCAGTGGAGTTGTAAAACTTTCTGTGAACCATAAAACAGAAGTGATAAATTGTATTGGTCTGCATTCCTTGTGAGAGATAGAAATTGTAGATGGATGAATAATCAGAACCATGCTGTGAAGGCTTCTAGCATGACTGCTTCAGAATACAGCTAGGGGCTCTTTTATGTGTAAAAGTTTCCTGCCAACAATTCCCACATTTGGTGTCCCCTATATGTATATGACTACAGGCCTGTCAATGTCAGCCAGCAAGATAAGCATCTGGAGCATAATGGTTTGGTGACAGTAGATTTTAAAAAAAAGAAAGAAAGAAAATTAGCACACATAACTATGCTACAGCCTTTGACCTGACGCTTGCCTTGTCCTATTTTAAATGTTGCAATTCCCATCCCACATAGGACCCCAATTTTGAATTCTGCTACTTCAGTCTTCCAGGACCTTCCTTTGGTGTTCTGCAGTGTGATGAACTTTGTCTCCTAGAATTTGCACCAAAGGCCACAACAGATAAAGAATTTTGGCAGCTGAGGTTCACACTCTAAAATATTGGGAATGCTGGACTGGTTCTAAGAAAGGCACTTTGCTGTTCTCCTAATTGCATGGCTTACATCTTGAACTGTTCCCTGAAGATACCATGCGGCTAATTTTATGGAAGAGGAGTGTTTTGTGGTAAAGTTCAATCATAGTTTCCATTGAAAGGTGATAATTTGAGTTATCTAAGCACCGGACTAGATATGATGACAGATTTCTCTTTTAAATATGCCCCAATCAAATTAAACTAATGAGTAGCAGTTACCCATTGACGTGCAGCTGTTAGCACTCATTCTTTTCCTGCTGTTGTGTATCTGAGAATAACATGAAAAATCTGCAGCATACACAGGAGTATATTAAAAAAAAATTGAATAGATAATTTTACAGCAATATCTTCAGTATCTTTGTACATTATAAGGAAGTAGAGAAGAGACTACAAGCAAAAATAAGTAATAGCTTCTTTTCTTGCATTTTCCTGATTATTTTTATGTCTGGAGCTATAGAACAGTATTACATTTAATTTCCCATTCACGTACTGTGTTAGCAATGCTGAAAAGGGCGATGAGAATTCATTCACAATCTCTTTCCCTCCACTTATAGCCACCTACACAAATTATTACCGGTAAGGTCAGGTTACATTTATTTTCCTTCCGTTCACTCATGTCTGATTCTCAGAAGCTGCCTGCAGTTTTCTTAGCAAGGTTTTTCAGGAGTGCTTTGCCTTTCCCTCCTTCCTAGGGCTGAGAGAAATAACTAGCCCAAGGTCACCCAGTTGGCTTTGTGCCTAAGGGGGAACTAGAACTCATGGGATGAGACAAAATGGTACTTGTTAGAGTTTGATCTCTGCTCTATAATTGTTAGCTTGGAATTTGGGCCTAAAAAGTGTGTGTGGGGGGGTAGGAATCCCGATGCATTTTTCCTTAACAATTCTTATGGATCCATATATCCTCTATGTAAGAATCAACAAGAACCAGCTCTTCCTGTTTCCCCAAGTGGTTTTTTTTTTAACTGAATCTTCCTTCTTTTTTATCTTATTGACAGCTCCATGTTTAATACATGGCCTTAAAGAAAATGAGAGGTAGTACTAGCATTCTGGAACACCTAGAACATCAGAAAAGGTGACGCAGAAAGCAGTAGTATCAAAGGATAGTTAGCCAAAAGAAAAATAAATGCTCCCCTCCCCCCAGTGCTCCTGATGGGTTTCATTCATATAGTGAAACCCATCCTGTAAAATACAATTGCTTGCCCATGAATATTTATGATCTTGGAGTGCAATTCTGAATGTGGTTGCATTAAAAATAAGACTCAAGGTTATAGACAATTCCACATAAATAAGAACTTAATTCCAGGCAACTGAGTATAGAATTGCAATCTGTATCTTGACCAGTAATGAATCAATGGGGCTGATGCCCATTGTGGGTCATGGTAGAACAAAGAACAGCTAACAAAGGATGGAGTCAAGGGATTGAAATAAGCAGAATTCACCAAAATTATACCCCTCTTTCCTCTCTTGAAAATCCAAAGACTCAGATAATATGCCTTGTGAGATGGGGACAGAGATTGTGCTGCTACTGATTCTGTAAGGTGCTTTTAAGGGTCTCTTTGGATAAAGCGCAAGAAACTGAGCTAAAGATAACAATACATTCAGTAACAAAAGCTGAACTTTAAAAAAATATGGAAAGGTATTTAATACAAAACATTCCATAGGATCTTTATTTTTGTAGAAGTTGGGAAAAATAATGAAAGTGATAAACCAATTGGTAAAACTGTATCTAATATAGATACATCAGTGGTGATTTTGTCTTTGACCTCCTTAGCTTTGACCTTTCTGTTTGTTCGGTGAGATCTAAAGTGTGGTTCTGACTCATTATCTTTGCATCAATCTAAGTAGAGTTTCCACATTATTCTACTCCCACTTTATTATGATTCCTAATCCTCCAGAAATTCTAGTTACATTTAAATAAATGTGAATCAAAACTCCCTCCAAGGCTTCCTACTAAACACTTGAGCCCCTAACCCTAACTCATCCCTTCATTGGCACAGTTTTGTTAATTTATCCTCATTCCTTGCCTGATCATTTTAAAGGGGGAAGAGTGCATGGCTGATTACTCTGGGTCAAGAAAGGGATTTAACTCAAATTGTGACTAAATGTTTGAAATTATCAGATGGATCAATATGTTTTATTGAAAAAAAGTTAATAAATTATAATGCAGGGTTATTTCAGTTATGGGGTCCCCCAAGTGATCCAGTTTGTCCAGCAGGCAAATAACAATGAATGTAAAAATTATATGAATGTAGGCTATAGTCAATGAGGAATGAGCCATTTGAGCCCTCTCAGTCTTAAAAGACTATGTGTCCATCCTTAATTTATTAGTTTATAAATAAATAATTTATAAATTTCAAGTTTATAGGCTTTACGGTTCTGGAGATTTTGTGATGATGCGTGACTGGTATTTCGCTTTTGTATATATAGATACAGGCATTCTGAATTTGCGGGTTAGTTTTGCATTGGACTTATTTTTCTCTCTCTCTTTTTGCTAAGGTACTTTGGTAGGAAATCTATAGTATCCTAAAGGAAAACTCTGAATCTATGTTAGGGCAGAGGTTGAGATGGTAGGTAATATTCAGAGAAAGTATTTTCCAGTAAAATGACCTTTTTCTTGTTTTTCTTTTAACAATCCTACTGGAAAAATTGTGACATTTAAAAAAGGAAGAGAGTTGTCAAAGATTTGAGTTTGTGTAGATAAAAAAATTTGGTGGGGGGAGATTGCAGCGGGTGGGTAAAGCTGCTGTGCAGTACAGATAAGAAAGGGGTTAGATGCTGGTTTATCTCTCAAAAGATAGAAAGCTCTTTGCTGGATTTATAGAGCATTGAGTTTAAACAAACAGAAATTCTAGGGGATTTATGGATAATCATAAAGTGGCATAGATAAAATATCTTCTGACAAAATTTTATGGAGAGATATAGGCTGTCAATAAAATGGCATAAAATAATTCTTCATGTACATGTCTTGACTTAAATGTCCTTTTACTCTACCAGTGAAGGGCATGTCAAATGGGCTTTATGGGATCTAGTTGCTAACCTGTCAAAGACTGGCTCACAAAAAGTTTTAAAATACAGCTGTGTTATTCCTTTAGCATTTTTCAAGCATATCACTGTAGTACATTTTCTAACCCCATCTCACAATATTTCTCAATTTCAGAAATTTTTAAAATCTAGCTTAGCTCAGTTTGTACTGAAACTGATGAGAGGTACTTTATTTGTATTACTTTTTAATTACCCTTTTGAAAGAATCTTGCTTCTCTGTCTGTTGCTTCAATACTGTTCGTTTTTGACTGTGACATAAGCATCTTATGACATGCAAACTATTACAACCCTTCCTATGACAATCAGCCTAACAGTACAGGTATCCAGAAGTATGAATGTACCACAAGGAGGTTACCGTCACTCCAGCACCACGGACAGCAATTAGCAGCAGTTACTGTTTTGACTTTCTATTTCTAATTCCTAAATCTGTTGAACTTTGGCAGCAATGCATAAGGACTCTGTGTAAGGAAAGCTAGCTCTTTACTTTGTATTACATGACTCCTTTCTCCCCACTTGATACTTCTCCACAAAATTACAGTGGAGCAGCTGCACTTTGCCAGGGACAAAAAATACTGGATGCAATTAGAGACTCTCTTGCATTGTGCAATGTGATAAAACTTATGCCCACAGCAACACTTTTATGTCCAATCTTCCTCCTTTAAATCTTATTCTACTAAGGCAGCATTAGTGCTAATCCTGCTTTCTCAGTTTAAGGAAAAGAGGAAGAGGCCTCCTAATTCCCTAGAAATTACTATGCTTGTTCCTTCTGTTCCAACCTGTCAAAATAATGGGATTCATATGTTGCTAGTATAAGATGGGTATAAGGAAAACAGAGTTGATTGTTTTGAAAAATGCATGTCAGTTGTGGAGAGAAATGGACAGACATGGCTGTGAGAAATATATGCAAAATAAACAGTCTGTAATATCAACACCTATGACATATGGAAGATGAGAGTTTTTAAGAGCAAAATGGCTAGCAACTTGTTAACAGGCAGGCTGTGAACTTTAAACTTGTGGAAATAATAAGTGATTCAACCAAAAACCACAGAGATATTTTCAGACAGAAAAGCATTGAAAAATTATGCAGATAAAATGGCATCACTTCCTTCCCCAGTGTATGCAAGTTTGCTTCAAGTCATATTTGTTTTTTCTCCCACTGATATCACATTACCACTTTCACTAAGGCCAACCTTTTCTTAACTTGCCTTGACTTGTCCATATGGATATCCATAAACTCCTCAGGGTTTCCTTCCTTCTATTGTTATCATTATTATGGTGACATATAAACTATGGATAAACAGGATTGATTCATAAACTTATTATTTCCGTATAAAGAATAAGTATATACTATACATTTCTTTTAGCTTCCATTCTCAGAAATAGTGAGGTCTTGCAATGCTTTCAGCCATCATACTCAAAACCGACCTTGGTTATGCCTTAATAAAAGTCCACAGCTTAAAAGCTGATCCATTGTGAATTCATTATTTAGAGGAAGTTCTTGTTTAGCATCATCATGGACTGGTATAGCTGGGAGTTAAAATGGACTTGGAGTACTCATTGAATAAGACATGAGATTTTTGTTCTTTCATTGATACTTATTAAATAAATATAATGGAACACTCTGCAAGAAGAGGAGGATCTTCATATTTCTATACCATTTATCAATATCTCCAGACAGTATGTATAACATTTCAATATTTTGTACAGTTTAAAATACAATGAAATAAAATATAGCAAAGCATACAAAGCATACGAGTTCATAATTATGGACCACGAGCCATCCATTATAAGATGGCATATAATAAAATGAATAAAGGTAACATTTAGTATGTTGCTTAAAGAGAAATTACTCAGTTCTGCTTAGGTCACTGGAGGAGTGTTGTCCCCAGCATTTCATTTCTTTTGAATTATTTCACCACTGATTATAGCTATTTATAATCTTGTCTCCTTTCTGTAAACTTCTATTTACTGGGTGGCATCCATTTATGTTCCTGTTTATTGACAAAATGTTACTTACAAATGCAACATATGCTTCCATCCTGTTTCAATGTCCATGTCCCCCCCCCCTCAATATTTTAAATTATTTGGGATCTCCTAGAACAGAGTTGGGGTACATGTGGCAGTGAAAAAAAGATATACTTGAGCAGCAATCCACTCACCTACCACTTTGAGGTTCAATTACGTTTGGCATCATCAACCAAATCATGATGTTGAGCTGTTTCTTTCCATTGTTAAATTAAAAAAACCGCACCAGGAGAAGGAATTTAGAGTGCAGGGTGAGGGAAAAAAGAACTGTAATCCTGCTCCTGCTCACTATTTCTTTGCTCCAAATCTCATTCTTTCCCAAAGAGTTACAGGAACAAAACCTATGAAGAAGATTTGAAGTAAAAAAGAAAACTGGCATGGATTTTGGAAAAAGAAGTTCTCCATTAACCATTTCAATTTTATTTGATGCTTGATTTTTCATATTTCTTGATTACTCACTCACACACACATACACACACCACTTTGGGCTTCCTCTTTAAAAAAAAGCAAGGTACAAACATTAATGTGAATGTCATGCTAAGAGTCCCTTTTTTTTTCAATTCACTCTCTTCTCTAAATGATCCTTTCTTCAAGTAGCCATTTATGTTACAAATGACACACGAGCCCATTTGCACACATTTGTGCGTAACATCTAGTTAGCTGCTTTGTCTCCTTGTGATTCAGTCTGCAGTGTTTGGAAGGATAGTTAAATTGTCTCATTTTCTTTTCATTCTCTTTCATTGATTGGTGTAATTGCACAATGGAGTTTGTTTAATAAGTAACCAATACGTAATAGTAAGTAACTTGGATTATAGTGAATAATTGTTAATTGTGAAAAAAAGGGTAGGGGTTAATTATGGAGATTTGTGGGATGGAAATAACAATTAAGGTAATGATGCAGATTAACATCTCACTGCCTGAAGAATTAGAGAAATAGGCTGCAAGACTAGTGACATTAAATCTGGGAGCTTTAAACATATCCTATAACCTACATTTAAACAAACCTATCATGATGACCTTCCTTGAAAGGTGCTCTTCACAATAATAAACAGGATGAGATAAAGGCATCTCTAAACTATTGTTTTCACTATGATTTACTCTGAAACACTGAGGATATTGTCTTGGAAAAATATATACCATACTTTCTCAAGACAAAGCACCTACAATAGCAAGTAAAAAACAGCAAATGCTCACTGAAGACAGTAGAGAGCTCTGTGCAATGAAATTTCATTTTAATGTATGCTGATTCGTGTACATTTAAAGTGACAATAAAGTTATTCTCTGTCTAAGTCTAGAGCACTTTGATTGCTGTCAGTAGTTTGGCTCCTCTTGTGGTGCCTGGACATCTGTTAGTAACTTTGATCAGAAGACAGAAGGAAGCATTGTGTGTTTTGGGCATGCTGATTCACCAATCTCTAACAGACCATGTGAAATAGTACTGGGTATGTTGCTTTTAAAGGGGGGCAAGATGGCTCAGCAGTTAAAAATGCTGAGCTTGTGAACTGAAAAGCTGACAGCCTGGGTTCGAGACCTGAGTGCTACACAACAGGGTAAGCTTCCCATTCTTTGCCCCAGCTTCTGCTCACCTAGGAGTTCACAAGCATGCAAATGCGAGTAGATTAATAGTTGGTTGGAAGGTAACAGCATTCCATGCACCTTTGGCATACAACTATGCTGGCTACATGATCACAGAAAATGTCTTTGGACAATGCCAGCTTCCTTGGTCAAGAAATGGAGATAAGCACTGCGCCCTAGAGTTGGACATGACTGGACAGGGAAACCCTTACCTTTATGTTGTTTTTGATGGAGACAGTCTGGGGGAACCTTTCTTGTTTTAGAGAGAATATGTGGAAATAAATTAAAAACAGCCACCATAAATGTTTAAATATATCTCTGGCACACTGTGTTATAAATTGTCTGGATCTACATTTTACTAATTTCTTGATAACGCTTTTGCCATTTCCTGACTGTTAAGGTATAATAGAGTTGATGTTCGCAAAGATGAGAAAAACCATGGTAATATTCTAACATGCAAGGCTTTCATTTAGAAAATGGAAAAAGACACTTTTGTTTAAAAAAAAGCTTTTAAACACTTCCCTTTTTCTCTGCATGCCTAGATATGAAGGATTTTTTAAAAAATTTCCTCTGTTCTCCCAGCTGCTACCATGTTGTCATCCAAGCATCTTCTAATATCACCATATTCTTTCTTCTTTGATAATTTGAGACTTAATACACTGAAGAGGCTGGTAGCTATTAATAGCAATATAACATTAAAGGGTACCTGTTATTTTATAATAGTATAATGTAACCTGAAATGATTATCTCAGAGTGAAATTCTGCTATATTTCCTACAGCAACTTTCCATTCAAATATGCCTGGGATATTTCAATGGCAATCTGCTAAAGCAGATAAGTGCCTATTGTTTTGGAAGATATCAATACTATATACAGAAATCAAACCACTTGGAGGGATTAATAATATTGTATGTAGGGAAATCAAAAGAGAACCTGGACATTTGAGAATCTGCTGTTGCTTTTGCTGTGAATGGTAGTAAATTTAAGCTTTCATTAAAATCAATGGAATTGTAATCTGTCCTCGTTTAGACATTTCAATGGTATTAGTGTGTAGTTTGTCTACATTGTGAAATCAGCATTTAATTTTTACCTCTGTCAAAATATGTAGTAAAGAAGTACTCAAGAGAGTACTCAAGACAGTACTCAACTGTCTTCTGCAAGTAGAAGTACTGGTCTCCATACAAAAAAGGAGGTCTTTTGACACATTTTGGGTTTAGACAACCTGTGACTCATTGGCTCATCATTTTAGATCATGGGAGTGGGAGAATCTTCCAATTTCCTGTTGGCTTTCCCATTAGTTTCATTGTGGGAAGTTGACAACAAAGGTACCTCAAATTATTGAAAATCTTCCTCCTCCCTCCCTCCCTCCCTTGGGAGCCTTTGAGGAATTTTGAAAGTGAAGTTCATGTGAGTGCAGCTTATTGTGGCAGCATGGCGGCAATGCTGAACAGCGGCAATGCTGAACAGCAGCAGCACAAAGACACTGAAGCAACAACAACAAAATCCCCAAATTTCATTCTATCAGGAATAATGGGTCCTGGCATTTTGTAAGTTATTCCATTTGAGGTACCTTTGTTGACAAGGTTTGTGTTATGACGCAGCATTTCACCCAACTGAAAATTACAAAAATAGTTTTAATTATATATAGGTTTCTATTTTGGAAAAGCATCATCGGGGGGGGGTAGGAAGGGGGCTGAGGTTTTGGTCACTATAGTTGTCAGCCAGAATTCAACTTCTCCTTTCATTAATACTTGAGCTACCATGCTTGATGATTATTACCCCAGTTTCCTTGCCTTTCACCGTGAACAGTTTTAACTCTAACATATCTTCATATTTAGCATCCCTTGGTTCTTCCATCACCATATTGAGTGCATAGATTTGGTGAGTTTCCTCCCTTTGTGGCTTCGGGAGGTTGGGTACTACCATATCATTCTTTCTACCCTGTATCCTGGGATTTGTTTTGTGGAGGAGGCATTTAGAATAGAATAGAATTCTTTAT
>AZIM01002094.1:176858-191443 GCA_000516915.1 Ophiophagus hannah | reverse complement strand
AGAGAATAGATGGGGGCAGGGCCAGTCAGATGTGGTATTTGCTGGTTCTCCGAACTACTCAAAATTTAGAACCTGCTGAATACCATCTCTGCACTGCGCCACCGTGGGATAGGAGTGCAAATAAGAGTGCAAATTCTTTGTCATTTACTGTCCAATTCTGCTTACTACAATCACATCCCCAATTCTTCCTATGTAGGATGCTTTTGATCTGTAATCCAATTTTGATCTAAAAGGATCAAATTTTAGCTGAAGGCCAAAACTGAACATTTAACTTTTTCACTTACAGAATCCCACGTTTCCTCCTGTTATAGATTCCAAATGTCATAATAATAATCAATGGCCTCTGTGCCAAACTTGCTCTGAACTGAAGTATTTGATCCAGGCTGTTAAGGAGGGAATCTCCCTCACTTTGTATTGAACTGACAAGACAATAGAAGAGACATACTTAGAGCTGGGTTTTGAAGCTATGAATTAAAGAGAGATGTTGCTTGGCATTAAATTTCTTGTCTCCAGCTATGCTCTGTTTTGTCTTCCTTTGCTCTTCAATGATTGATTGATTGGTTTGTTTGTTTATTAAATTTGTTTGCCTCCCATATCACTTCATAGCAAAATTGTTTTCTTCCATTTCTGAACTTTATATATTATCCATAATGTGATTTTTCTTTAAACTAAATCAAATTTCCTGATCTTAAATTCTTGGGGGAAAAACAGATCAATGGCCAAGTCAATGTTATGCCTGAGGATGGCTGCAAATTCTATATCATATATCTTCCGGTAGACCTGCAAAAAATATTGTGGTTTTTTTTAATGGAGGTTTGCCAGGAAATCCAAGTGTTATAGGGTATACAATAAATAAATACATTAGAAAAACACTTTAATATTGAATAATGTTGAATCTACATGGGTATAGCTTTCAAGGGAAAACTGACCTAATTTTACTGAATGAGATGAATCAGTAATCTGACTCAGGAGCTTTGTATATCCCTATTGAACCATTAAAATTATCATATCTGCTTCCATATTATTCTTCCAAGTTGGAAGTACTGCCCTCTGCCCAACTCTATTTCTACTTATGCACTGTGTGGGTTCACACCTAAGCTAATGCTAATGCATAAGGTAAATGACTTGGTTTTATCCCCTTCCATACAGGACCTTTGTGTCAAAAATCATGTTCAGATCTCTGGATCTTGAAAAAAGATGAACTTTATTTCTGGCTCAGCTCTGACATATTTGAAATAATAGTAAATCTAACCCTTTTTTGTTAAATACTGCCAAATGGAGTTTTTGGGTGGCCTGTTTATACATGCACACATACATTGATATAGCACCTAACTTTGAACAACTCAAGACAGTTTATAATACAGCAATAATAAAACCATCAAACCAGTACAATAATTATAAAACCAGTAATGATCAGCAGCCCATGTCTGCTATTTGTTCTGTAATGTAGGTCTGCCAGTGAGAAGCTGTGCTTCCTGTGTGTGGCTAAATCCCATGCATCCTGTGAATACTGGCACTGAGTAGTGTTGAGTTTCAGTGTCTAAAAGCAGCATCTTGAATGGGGCCCAGAGGTCCACTGCTAATCAACACAGTAGATTCAGCAAATACATAATTATATTAGTAGTATGCTCTGTCCCATTTGTGGTTGAGCTGTTGCAAGAACGTTTGCTTCATTCCCACCTTCTGACTCAGGCACCTTGGTGAAAAGATATTCAAGAACAAAAAAACAAACAAACCCTGAATCAGAATCAGATTCAGAATAGAGATGGAAGGGACTTCGAAGGTCTTCTAGTCCAGCCCCCTGCTCAAGCAGGAGATCCTATACCATTTCCGACAAGTGACTGTCCAGTCTCTTCTTAAAAACCTCCAGGGATGAAGCACCCACGACTTCTGAAGGCAAGCTGTATTACTGGTCCTCACTGTTAAGTTTCTCCTCAAGTCCAGGTTGCTTCTCTCCTTGATTTGTTCCCATCCATTGTTTCTTGTCCTGCCTTCTGGTGCTTTGGAAAAGGTACCATCATGATGCCTTTTAGGAAACGGTTCAGATTTTTCTGAACGCGATCAGACAACATTAGTTAAAGATGTGGGTGGAAGAGTATGCAATTAATTTATTTCCTTTTCCTTTTCTATGGCCCTGGGGGAATTCTTGTTTCTTGGGGACTTTTGGCAATTGAAAAAGCAGAGAAGTGCCACTCTATTTTTAGTGTTGACAGATCGCAATCACAGATCATCTTCAAATTACTTTTGAGGGATAAGGAATTGAAACAGTGGCAATATAGAAAAGCGCCAATCAATTGTTATTTGACCAAGAACTGTGTTTAAATAAACTCCAGCTTGGTCTGATGTGTGAACCCAGAAACAAAGAAAAGGAAAAGAGCACTGTATACAGTAAACCGCTCTGGGTGCTCCTCTTTTGTGGAATGAAGCTTTAGAAAAACATGAACCAATTTATTCAACAGGCAGTTAAGTATCTTTCATGCATCACTTTCAGTTCAGCATTCAAACAGAGCTTCACATTCACAGTTTCTGCACTGATTTTTTGGCAGTGATTTACAAACCTATTAGCACTTAGCAACTCTGAATCTAGGGAGTATTAGTTGGACATCTGCATTTGCTCCCACGAGGCTGTCATAGATGTTCCATCTTCACCCAACCAGATGGTAGTGAACTGTTCAATGTGTTGTGTTTTGTGCTTCTTCTCCTTACTATCATGTAGTGATGTTTAAATTAACACAGTTGTAATTTGATATTCCAGAGAGGATGGACCTGATTGAGGTGTGACATTTAATTAAAGCTACATTTGAAAAACGCACTTTTAAATGACAATGGATACTTGGGTTGCGATTCTTTGGAAAGAAACCTTGCTTTGAATACAGTGTGTTTTACTTCCAGGATGAACCTAGGCTATCATTGATCATGGTATCCTTCTAGTGTGCCACTGAGGGTTTATAGTGAAGGATATCATTCTGGAGTGGTTCCCTTTCTTCCCAATGGGGCTATTCCAATTAGCAGGGATTGGGGGAGAGATCAAGTTCTAGCCTCCTCAGAAGGGGAGTCTCAACAGGCTTCAGTGTTCTCTACTCTTAATATTTACATGATGCCACTAGCTGAGAGATCTGCTGACATGAAGTTACGCATCATCAATATTCTGAAGATATTTTGATCCTAAACAGGTGATGTTTTGAAAGTGTTGTCCAAATGCCTGGAGGCTGTTCAGTTCAGGATGGAGAGAAAGGGGCTGAAATTTAATTCCAGCATCATGGACAATGTCTGGGTTTGTAAGATATTCCAACTTCAATTTTGGGTGGGATGGCATTCCCCTGTACTGAGCTGATTCAGAAGTTGGAGGTCTTCTTGGCTCTTGGTGCAGGTGGCAGCTGTGGGCTAGGGAGGTTTTCTTATATTTTCATCAGGTGCGTCATTATGACTCCTGGAATGGGAACCTTTGTTCACTTCCACTCACACCCTATTCACCTTTTGTTTGGACTGTTACAGTGTACTCTACCTGGTGCTGCCCTTGAAGACCATTCAGAATGTACCATTCCAAGTTGCCATGGGTGCCTCATATTGTGCCTATATCCCACTACTGTTGCAGGGCTGCATTGCATATCTGTTGATTTCTGGGTAAAATTCAAGTTTCTGGTTGTCTCCTTCAAAGGAGGCAGGGTTGAGGGCCGTGATAATGCAGGACTGTGTTCTCCTACTCATATCTTCCAACCCAATAAAATGAAGTAGGGTGGGCTCTCTCCATGCCTCAAAAATCATGTTTTTTCTGTTCCTGCTATCCTCTCTAGAATAGCAGTTTCCTGGGCATTTGAACAACCCCTTCTGTTTGGCATTTAGGAAGTCTATTAAGACCTGACTATTTAAACAGGCCCTGGGGTCTTCCCCCCCCCCAAAGCAGTTAGAAGTTGTTAATTGTATTTTGCCAGTTGTGCTTTATTCATGGGTCATACATAGGCGATTTTATTGATTATGTTGTATGGTGATATATAATCTTAGTTGCAGTTTAATTCTGATTTACAGAGGTGGGATCATATGCTGTCTGGTTGGTTTGTTTGGAGAAGACTATAAAACCTTGGAAACAAACACATTTATCTCTTGGATGCAACACACACAAACACACATACGCACACTGCATCTGAGCAATAAATTGATTCTGGAGGCTGCAGTTCTTGGTGCTTATGGGTAGGTTACTTTCCTATATGCAAAAAAGTCTTGCTTCATCCAACATCCAGGATCTATAACTACAGTTGTACAGCCAGGGAGCAAAAGGATAAGTAGTTTGATGGCTTCCCAGTAGTTTCTCATAGGAGCAGCTGGGATATTTTTCAGTCATCTCAGCAAATTAATACAATGTCAGTTGGATGGGGAAAGTGCAAGTAGCTAATTCATTTTATTATTTTTAGGCATGAAATGCTTTTTTATTGCTGGCTTGGGATTTGCAGTAACTTTGAGGCAAGGCAGTGGTTTTTCACTTGTTCTCTTCATTTTTACATCCACAAAAATGACCATGACCATGGATCATCTTCAAATTGCTTTTGAGGAAATAGGCTGTGGAATTGCTCCCTGGAAGATGAAGCATATGATTTAGATTGACCATTCATCAGTTGGATCAATTATCCAACCAGACCTTGCCATCAATCTTAACAAAATATGCAAAGTGCTAATTATTAACATTTTTGCAGCATTTTTAAAGTATGCTTTAAAGAGCTGTGGTGGTGCAGCGGTTAGAATGTAGTATTGCAAGCTAATTCTGCCCATAGCCAGGAGTTTGATCCTGATCGGCTCAAGGTTGACTCTGCCTTCCATCCTTCTTAGGCTGATAAAATGAGGACCCAGATTGTTGGGGGCAATCTGTTGACTCTGTAAACTGTTTAGAGAAGGCTGTAAAGCACTATGAAGTGGTATATGTCTAAGTGCTATTACTATGCTTTTATTCTTAGTCTTGGCAAGTGGCAGCATCTGATTGACCTTGTTTAGATTGAAAGTTTATCATGGCTAACCATGGTTAATACTTGGATAATCAAAAGTATAAATGCCAAGAAAATTTCAGTGCATGTCCCTGAAATCCCCAGGAACGGAGCTCAATTCAGAGATCGATTTACTTTTTAATTCAGTCTGAATCTCAAATTTCAGTTCCTTCCCGCCGTCCTCTATTTTGATGAGGTGTGCATGAGGATGGGGAATAGTGATTGTGTAGAGGTAACTCTAAAGTTAATAGCAGCAGTGGCACTGCAAGATCTGTGATTAATAAATTATTGTCAAGATTCTTTGGAAAAAAAATCTCTCCAGCCACAAGAGTCTCCTTATTTATCGCCATTGATAGAAAAACAATTTTTCCCTTTCTTGCCTAACATTGCAGCTATAATAAATTTCATAGCCCTGGATAAATTGATCTTTAAAATGTTGGTTTACTGGCCCACAACAATGGACCGTAACATGGTGTTATCTCAAGGTATAAGTATGTGCTAAAAAATAGTGTTGTAGGCTGGGAAAATCCATAGCTGAGTTTATAATGTTTGAAAGTAACAAAACTCCTATCCTCATTGTTAATGAATCTGGATTAAGGGAATCAAGAATACCTAGCTTGCTGCTTGTTTTGGGGAGTTTTGTTTTTAAAGTGGTTAACACCCATTACTGCTCAGTCATAGCCAGGCTTGTTCCCAGCTATTGTAAAATTCTGTATTTTTTGTTTTAAATTAAAAAAATCATCCGTGGAAGACAAGAGCAAAGAAGAAAAAGAATCAGGAAGTCTCTCATCTAGACCATGCTGGCTGAGGAATTCTGGAAGTTGAAGTCCACAAGCTTTAAAGTTGCCAAGTTTTGAGACCCCTGGTCTAGACAATGGGTGGCATATGTTTTTTTGTTTTTTGTTTTGCCTTCTCTCCCTGTTGTCAAACTGGGACTGTACTTACTGGCTGAAAATCCTAAAGGGTGCACACAGACTCATTCATTTTCCAAAATGAAGGTGCAGAATACAAGTATTACCTGCAAATGTTGTCTTGATTCTTTTATCTTAAGCAGCTGAATGCATGGGAAAAGTCTGCTGCCTTTTGCGTTTGGATTTCACCTCCTGCATATATATTTTTATCTGTTCTGTAAAAATTGTTTGCCGTTACTATTTATCAATTTTAAGCAGCCCTACGTATTCTTCCGGTTCAAACCAAACTTGTCATACGAATAAATGAGCAGACGAATTGTCCATTTGCAAGTTTACAAATCCACAATACAATCTCAGTCAATCCACAGTCAAATAAGCAATCTTAACCATTTTTATATAGTTGACCTTTTGTTGAATTAACAGCTAAAGCTCCATGTATGTCTATCTGTGTAGTTGCTTCTAATGCAGCCTGCTTTTCAAATTCTGATCCACTAATTTCACCTGATTCATGGATCTTCATTATCCTGAGTTCCAGATGCCCTGACCTCCCCACTGGCCTTTAGATGATTCTGGAAGACCTAATTCTTCCCACAGTTAGTGATGGGATACTGCCGGTTCGCACAGGTTCTAGCGAACCGGTAGCTCCATTGAGCAGTTGGCCCCGCCCTTTTCTGTCCTATATTTCCTTGTTTTTTGGCTCAGCTGATTTGCATGGCAGAGTGGATTGCCGCGCCTCAGCTGTTTTACTCACCAGCGCTGAATAGAAGGTAAGTTTTGAAGCTTAAAATTGGCAGTTTTTGAACGCTGTGCGCAAAGCACAGTCTCATAAAACCGGTAGTAAAAAAGGTTGAATGAATCCCACCACTGCCCACAGGTACTGGGCCATGACATTTATGATGTTGCGTGAGTCCATCAATGGTAAATGTGCATTTTAAAAATTATTTGTCCCTAGCAATGTATGTTTTTACTGATACATTAATTTGTATCTTGATGCTTTCAATCCTCTGGAATATGCCCAGAGTCACTTGGCAAGGCAGTGACCTTAAAAATCAAGGGAAGAATAGAACAGCACAGAACAGATACCAAATCAAGAAAGGTCTTCAAAAATGCCAGCATTTATAGCCTAGACGTGAGCTCAGTTATTTATGATTTGAAGATAGTATGGATTTTTCTATTATTTGGAGTTATTTATATGATTTTTGACAAAATAAATATAAACTTCAGCAGTCCCCTGAACTAACTTTTTAAATGCAAAGGTTTACACTGACTTGAATCCTAAAATAACTAAAGGAGCATCATGTGTTTTCTATTTGACCTCCCCTCCCAACTTTATTATTTGGAAAAGGGACAGAGGATTTCAGAGAAATGAAATGTACAGGAGAATTCCCCTTAATCAACTTCTTAAATCCAGACCATTGAGCTGAGACATCATTTTTTTGATCACGTAATGCAGCCATCCCCAAACTGGTGTCCTTCAGATGTATTAGTAACACTGGTTGTAAATCATATAAATGTAAAGTTAGCACATAACAACAGCAGCATATAAGCAACAATTTATTAAACAATGAAGAGAGAGGCTATGATCTTTATGCGGATGTCATAAGTGGCATTTTTGTGATTGCAAAATCTGTGGAACAGATTAAACCAGCCTAATTGAACAAACCCTTTCATGGTTTAGGGGCAGGCTTTAAGCACCGCTGTTGCATTTTACAAATTATACAAAATTACAGCAGTTTTTATTGAACAAAGCAGATAATATTCATGTGAGTGCATAGAAGCTTCATTAAATATGCAAAGGTGATTTTGTAAATGGGTTATGACATGTGAAGAAATGCAAACATCAGAAGAGGCATCCAAGTGATCGCTTGATCAGAAACTTGGCACATGAGAATATTCTGCTTTGGGAGGATTAGCAGATCTCAGAGTTCCAAAGAGATCGAGGGAGGATTTCTGGAAGAGTTGAGACTCTCATCAAAAGTGAGGGTGCTTTTTATTTGCAGAGGACACTGAACACTAACAGCCTTTACTAAAGGTCACAGACAGACAGATCCTAGACTGTCAACACTTGAAAAACAAATGAACCATTAAGGCTGGATATATGAGTCTTGAATGAAAAACATGTTTATAGTTTCACTGCCCCTTTCCATATATTCTACCCTATGACTTGATTAGCTGTGGAGCCTTCATCCTGATTTAAGATGACTCATCTGTGGGCATTGCAGAACATAATGGTGGATTTGCCTTCCCAGAACTGATTATACTTTTCTGGCTAGTTTTGATGAGGCCAAATGTGGAAGAAGGGAGGCATTCAAAAACTTTTGCTCAAATTCCTTGTTGCCTATAGCAATTATGATATTTTTAGGTTTGGTTATTCAAAACATGTAGTGACTGATGTGCCGTTCCAAAGTGTTATTTGTTTGTGTCAGGGTTTGTAGAAAATGGTGATAATGGATTTGTCACTTATCTCTCTTCCTTTTGGGTGACGTGACAGTAATCACATCATATAGCATGACTCTGGCTTGTAGCCAAAATAACTTCCATCATGTCAGCATGACCAATAAGGGGAAATGAAATAGTTTGTCAAATTTCCATCCCCTTGAATTTTTTTATGTACAACATGGACGTAATTTGGTAGGGGTCAAAATATTAAAAAAAAATGTTGCTGTGAGTCATAGTGAAATTCAGAGAAATATTCTCAGATATAAATATTTAAATAGGCCCTGGTAAAATCAGTTGAACATTAAACTCTGCAGATAAGCTTCTCTGATACTTGGAATAAATCAAAATATTATTTATACATATTATATGTTGATGTTAAACAAATCTTTAGAACCTAACAATCTAAACATTTATTATGCTTCTGTAATAGTTTTGCATCAGGATAATCTTGGAAGTTTTCTTCCAGCTTTCTCTGTTCTACCAGTGTTAATTTTTCTCTTTTTTATTGTACTGTGATTTTTATCTATTTTCTCTTATTTGGAATACATACCATAATCTCTGTTGAAGTTTAGAGAATTATTCTTTTCATATCTATATATTGATCTCTAAATCGAGATCTAAGGCAACACAATGGCTCGGTGGTTAAGTCACTCAGCTTGTTGGCTGGAAAGCCAACAGACCAGGTTTGAGACTCCAACGCCACACGATGGGGTGAGCTCCCATCCTTGGCCCAGCTCCTGTCAACCCTGCAGTTCAAAAGCATGCAAATGTGAGTAGATAATAGGTGCCATTTTGGTGGGAAGATAACAGTGTTCTGTGATACTGTGCTGGCCACATGACCACAGAAACTTATTTGAACTGCATTGGCAAATGGCCTTGAATGGAGATGAGTATCACCCCCTAGAGTCAGCAACAACTTAGCAGAGTAAAAATCTGCAGGGACTCCCTCCTAAATCAAGATTTGTACGACCTCAATTGGCTGTTAAATTTCATTTCTATTCCTTCTCCTCTTCAGACTTGCAGAAAGGGAAGGAAACATTAGAGTCTCCCCTATGCATGGATACAGATCCTAAGGTATCCTATCTCTGGGCAGAAAATAATGTTCTGTTTATATCTTCATATATTTTAGGATTTCAAGAAATCTTGTCAAGACATTCTTCTAAAAGGAGATTTTATTTGTTCACACAAACCTTTGTAATGATGTAATATTTGCAATTTTGCATTCACCATCCAACTTGGGTTGGGTTTTTTTAAGTGAACACAATATGAGTGTTGACTTTATTGGGGTATAATTAACTTTATAATTCTCAACATTAGTATTTGTTTGGATTACAATTGCAGCAGTGTATTCATGCACAAAAAGACCTAGAGGATCTATGCACAGGTCACTTGGGAAAGCTTTTGATAATATATATTTTTTTAAAACAAGGATCCAACAAAATTATAGTGTAGATATTCTTATTTCTCACTCAAATGTAGGTTGACTCTGTATAAAGTGATGCAAACCAAATCCCTAAGCTAACATTTATATTGGGCTAACTTATACTGTATTAAGCCACTAGTAAAGAGAAATAAGGCCATCCACTGGGAAAGTTTGAGTAATTTTAACTAACAGGGTTTAATTACACCAGATTAATTATCAGGCCAAGTCCTTCTACTTTTCTTGTTCTGTATAGCACTGAAACAGTTCACTGAGCTGCATGATTGCTTCTCTCCAGAGTCATGAGTACAGATTTTGTAGAAGGTGGCAGATCCAGAGATGCTTTATGAAACCAGCATGTTATCTTCCCATTCAGTCACACAGACCCGTCATCAGATGTTTTTATATCTTTAAATTTCAAACATGTTGACATGAAAGGTCACTTTGCTTACATCAATAATTAGTGAAATTGTAACATGCTAGATGTTTCCAAAACAGACTACAGGAATGGATAGGAGGAGAAAGCTGTCTGCACACTGAGTCAAAGGGCAGATGCAAATGGAAAATTTTATGAGGTTTTTTTTTTAATAAGTTATATTGCCAACTTGCCTGAGTCCAAAGAACTGCAGCCTGTAGGTGATATATGCATTATATAAAGCAAAAGAGACTTCCTTATGGATCAGATTCATAACCTTCCCCCCCCCCATCCACCCCATCGGTAGCACATCCTAAGTTTCTGATCCTTCCTAAAGTATTCAAGATTGTAAGGAAATAAACTGAAGTCACTAGCAGGGAGTAGATCCGTCTGAAAAATTTAATTCATCAAAGGATTTTCATGAATAGGAAATTTCCAAACGACAAAAACAGTTCTTTCTATAATGCATTTGCTGTATCTCTCAGTTGTGCTCTGCATGTATGAGGCTGAAGTTCTGTGAGTTTAGGATTAGTGGCTTTAACAAACAGGTTCTCTCTAGAGGTTTGTTATCTTGCAAAAGCAGCTTGCCTGCTTTGTGTGGCTGCATGAAATTTGTCCTTTGCAGCATTTGCAACCCACTATTTTTTTAAAGAAAAAAGTTCTGAAACAGAAGAAGAGAGAATGCACAAACCCTTTTGACAGTGAGAAAGAAAGAGGGGGGTAAGGGAGGAGGAAAGCCAGTAAACATATTAGGAAGAAGGAGTGGAATTTGTCTCCTGCACAATTTCCGCAGATTTCCCCAAATAAGCATTGCCATTGAAGAATTTGGTGATTTCCTTTTATCTGTGGAGTACCAGTGCTGTATCCGATAAGCCAGCATTGCTATTTCTAAGGGACAAATCAGAACCTCTATTTAGGTTTTATTTCCTGGGCTTCGAATCATGCAGGCTCATTTGGAATTCCACAATCTGTGAGCATGGAATAGGTTAAAGATGGAAACAAGCTAAAAGCCCTGTTTTTCTCTGCCTGAAAAATCTACTGATGCAGGATGAAATTAAAGGCTATAAATAGAGCCGGTCCCTTCAGCTTTGTCGTGGAAGCCTCGGCTGTGCACAAGGATTAGGAGAAGACAGAATGGATTTCTCTGTGGCGTCCACAAGAGCCAAGGATTATGCCCACTGTGCACATTGTATTGTTCATTTCTCCTGGGCCTTTGTGGGGGAAATTAAATCCTTTCTGATGCCAAAGATGTAAGCAGCAGAGGCAGCTTTGAACAGAACATATGCATTACAAAGCAATTTTGCACAGTGGCACTCAGCGTCTCATGGTGAGACGATGGTGTTCAGCATCAGCCCCAGCTGCACTTCGGTATTGCCAGGAGCAGCGCAACCAGGATCACAGGAGTGTCCTGGGATTTCCCTGCTCGAGGCCTTAGCTGGTATCATTCATCACTCATCTGCAATGTTCATTACTGCCGAAATGTTCTGAGGTCACCCTGGTGCTGGAGGGAGAGCAATGCTTCTCCCCTGCCCCCCTTTGCAATAATGCTCTCATAACGATCAGAGATACTGGATTCGTGCTGAAATATCTTCATTAGCTAAAGTCCCAAAGTGTTAACCGCAGAATGATCTCAAGAATCTGGCGAGAAATGAATCTTCTGTGCTTTGTATATAAGGGGACATTCAAGGTTGACATGACTTTAGCTGCAGCCGATTTGTCTTCACTGTGTATCTGGGTGCTTCTTTTCCAACTGCAAGGCACTAACAATCTCTATCCATCTTAAATGCATCTCAAAGTGATCTCAGAACTGGTGTTAAATTCACTGGACTGCCTGCTGAACAACTCATACACTGAGCAAATCAGTGCTGTATTTTGGAATCACTGGGTGGGGTTTTTTTTTTGAGGGGTGGGGGGAGGTTAATTCCAAGCTTTTGTGAAGATACCACCAAGTGTTAATGATTTAGTGAAGGATTTAGATGTTTTCTACAGCATTGCAAGCTCAAATTTCTGTGCTATCATTAGTAGCTATACTTAAACTACAAGGACAACTGATTAGTTTCTTTTTAAGGCTGTCCAATTTACAGGGAGAGAAGAGAGTGCATCATGTTTGGATTCACAAATAGCACTGAATAGAAAAATATGAATAGGAAGTAAACATTCTATTTGAATTGTAGTTTAATTGTATTTGGATACTCAGCAGATTACAATCAGAGCATTTAAGCACTATGATTTACAATAAGAAAAGGAAAAAGCATAGCTCAGCAACGTGAATGCATGTGTAACTCCGGGTTTAATCCCTGGTGACTTCCAGGTTTTTTTAAAAAAGCAAAATGTACAAAAGAATGATGTGCTGCACCTTGTGTGCCAAGGTGATGCCACATGGTTGTAATAGTCTGTTATTTTAGATATATTTTTGACGTATGGTACTGTTATGCTTTTCCTATCCAAACCAACTAAAGCCCTCCAAACATATTAAGTAAATCAAAAGATCCAGTGGCTCATGAAGAAAAAAAACAGAAGTTATCTACAACACACAAAGTAAAGATTGTAACAGCTACTAAATAGGACAGAGAGGCAGAAGACTAGCAGAGCACATTCATGAACATCATACCAATCAGAAGACATGGTGAAATCTCCTTAATCTCACTACACGCATGGATAGACTCTATCATTGTTTCAGATGGGAAACTGTGAGTGTCCTAGATGAATTTAAATCTAAAAATGGTAACGAATTCCTGGAAGCTTGGCATTCAACAAATCACCCATCAAAAGACACATAGAGACAAACTATGTTTACACATCGTCAAACAAGACAATGAAAAAGCTAAGAAGGAAACAAAAAAAGACCAGAATGCATCCTCTCAATCAGCTTACATCCAGATAAGCAGAGGTTAACAGAAAAAATAATAAAGCACTAAATAATACTCTAATTAAGGAATTTCCAAGAAGAAAAGCATACTCACCTCTACCCTGGTAGGGCAAGCTATTGCGTATAAACAGGGAGAAATGCCACATTCACTAGTCCTGATGATGTTACTTAGTTGGTAATGAAGTGTTTGCAAGTAAGCAACTTATCTCAAAGAGCACCAAGGATACATGTTAACATACTATTCAAAGAAAAAAAAACCCATTGTGTCAATTTTGGGTGCACTCAAAATTAATATTAAGATTGTGCTTACAATACAGTATTTGACTAAGATTGCTGGGATGGAATGCAATACTTTATTTGACCAAGTCTGATTACACATATAAGGAATTCATCTCCAGTACAGAAACTCTCAGTGTATAATTTATATATCAGTAAAGCAAACAGAAGTTGAGCAGATAAGCAGATGAAGAATGCCATTCTGTTGTAATCAGAAACATACAGAGCAATCTTTGAAAAATTGCCTTGCAGTCAAGGAAATACTAACAGTGGTTAACCAAATATTCATCATACAGATAATTTTTGAAGTTCTGTTCTACAGAAACACATTCTCTGTCTCTCTCATAGATGTATCTACATTTCCTTCAATATGTACTGTATATTATGTCTTCTGACATAGAGAGAATAGAGCATGAAAGTGAGGATCCTCAAGGGACAATTGTGACAAAGGAGTAGTTTTCAGCTTTTTAAAATGACAAAATGAAAGCATTGATCCATGTTCATCCAATAGAATATTGACTGGTTCATATGAAAAGATTGTAACATAATATCTTTAGATATGAAATGTCTTATTCACGTCAAAAGGTTTGAGGACAGTGGGAAAATTATACATCAGTTCCCATTTTTAAAGTACACATAACTTTCCACTTTCCAGACATTATGATATTCAGTCAGATTTATACAGAGAGTCCTCAACTTACAACAGTTCATTTACTGACTGTACAAAGTTACAATAACACTGAAAAAAGTGACTTATGACCATTTTTCACACTTATGACAGCATTCTGATGGCCATGTGAACAAAATTCAGATGCTTGGCAATTGACTCAGATTTACGACTGTTGTGGTATTCCAGAATCATACGATCACCTTTTGAAACCTTTTTGACAAGCAAAATCAAGTGGAAGCTAGATTCAGTTAACAACCGTATTACTAACTTAACAACTGCAGTGATTCACTTAACAGCTGCTGTAAGAAAGGTCGTAAAATGTGGCAAAACTCACTTAACAACTGTCTTTCTTAGCAACAGGAATTTTGGGCTCAGTTGTGGCCATAAGTCAAGAATACTCCCCCCACCGGCACATGAGTATACCATATAATCAAGAACATCTGCATTTAGTCACAGAGCATAATAGTGTTGTGGTTAGCCAGCAGCAGGTGCAGATGGCTGAGGAGAGCAAGGACTCAGATGAGGGGCCAGGACCATTAGGGAGTAGACTGCTGCCTTCAGAGATTGTGGGGGCTGGCAGCAGTGATGAGGAGGTTCCCGAGGAACCTGTGC
>AZIM01002094.1:113415-126959 GCA_000516915.1 Ophiophagus hannah | reverse complement strand
TAGAGTAGAGTAGAGTAGAGTAGAATATTAAAACATTTTGGATGGCACTTAGAAAATTTGCACATTTACAAAATTTCCATCTGTCAATTATAAAAGCCCATACTGTTTGGATTCACATGTATACTATGCTGATACATTATGACATCCTAGATTCTTGGGAAGAACTCAGTGCATATGAAGCTAATACCAGTAGCAGCTAAAGAACTGGTATTTAAGCTGTGAATTAATATTGTTGTGAACAGATAATAATAATAATAATTTATTTCACTTACAGGCATTTTATTTGGGCTTTGTACATGCTGATATATGCTCATTTCTTTCTAATCCAGTTTGCTAAATCTCTCAATGTGTAATCACTATAATACAAGTATCTTAAAATAATTATAGTTTTCAGAATAACACAAGCCGTCAAAATAATCATATGTGCAGATACATATATTTTTGATATAATTTGCCTTATAGTTGCATATATAAGCTTCATAGTTGTACAATCCAATGTGAACATAGGGTATTTCCCTATCATGGAACTGGGTCATAGTTCAATCAACTTTGATGATACAATGTGTGAATTCAGAGCAGAGCTATAATAAGTATGATATATTATGATATATATATTGAGGTTGTTACACTTTATATTTAATATGTACAGAGCTTTGCATAGTTCTCTATATGTGCAGAAAAAAAATCTTACTTTCTTACCTAGAATATGTACTGATTAAAACAGCTTTTTAAAACAAGAATGGGCAAACTGAGGATTCAAAATTGGCTCTGTAGTTTTGTTTTTGAATGCTCAAAGAAGCCTACAATCTGTTCTCCTAAACTTTTTTTTTAATATTGGGCTGTTACCCCTATTATAAAACAGATAAAATGCAAGCTGAGTTTTAGATGTGAACAGTGAAAGAATAATATAACTATAATTAACTACAAGTATAGCTAACCATAACTGTATATGTTTAATTTGTATTAATGTATTAAGACTTTTGATTATCGTAGTAAAATCTAATACAAACTAAACTTAAAGAAAAATGGAAAGAAGTAAAAAGTGCAAGTTAAAAGAAGGAAAAAGAGAAGATAGCAAAAAATAAGAATATAATAAAGAACAAGAAGTAATTTCCAAACTTCATCACTAATATAAAGAAACTTCACTTTCTCTATAGTTCCGAACATTTACCTCTTTATCCCATATCTCATCTCTTATCTATAAATAACGCCATAAAACACCATCTTTTCAGTCCTGGTGTCAGTTGAAAGCCCGTAAAGGGTAGCCAAAAGTAACATTTTTTTACCTTAATAATCCTGATCAAATAAACCAACTTTATATTCCTTCCTTCTAATAGTTAATCTAGTTCATTCAAATAATATTGTAGAATTTGATTTCTGTTGATTTCTTCTTTGTCCCATCACACAAAGTTCTTCAAAATTTTAACAAGCCTCTTTTGTAAATCCGGTAGGAAAAATTATCCACGTTACTCTCTTGGTTTGTCATTTGTATTTTCTTTTTAAATTGTAAAGCCTCTATCAGTTACTTTTGTAGACCCAGTGAAAGATCCTTTTTTAAATCATTTCCTTGATGTGTAAGTTATTAATTTGCTTTCGATACCATCTCTATCTTGTCAAATTTGTTCTACATCTGACATTTTTTCAATATCTTTTGGAGCAAGTCTAAAATCCATAGAAGCAGACATTATTACTAACATTGTCAATATTGTGGCTATTTTCTGATTCCATTCTTCAAAAGTCTTCTTTAGTATTTTTTATTGTCATAACCATATAGTAGGAATGTATAGCTTTCCTGTATCTAAAATATTTATTCCCTTCTAGTGTCTGGTTTTTTGAAATCATGTAATTATTTATCTATATTGTGTCTTGTAAATCTATTTCCTATGAGTAGCTGTTTGAACTTTATAATTAATTCCAAAATATTATTGTACAAGTTTCAATCTTCCATTTTTATCTGGACCCTCATTCTATTTATAATTTTCTAAGATAAAGATCTTATTTAGGTTTTTGCTTTTTATTTCATACTTTTTAAAAAAGTCTTAAGCTTATAATTAGTTTTCTTTCATTAAGGATTAAAGACAAACTCACCCACACTTTCAAACTTGTCATTTTGAAGATCTTAATAGCTTGGAACTAGTTCATGAACAATTTCCGAAAGTAATTAGAAAGTGAGGCTTGCGAACTTAGTTTCCTTTAAAAGTTTCTGCCACGGTTGCAAGTAAAATGGCTAATCCCATCATCTCCAAGTGCTCAAAGCTATGGAAAGCCACTGTCCTGCAATCTCCTTGTGGGGAGTAGCCACCTGGAGCACATGTGGGGGATCTCCCACCCTCTCCTTATCCAGAAAGGTTCCAAGAAACCAGTCTACTCATTGGTTTTTTGGACTTTGCTGTGGTCATCAGCTCTACTTTTGAAGAGCCATCTTCAGTTTGCCATACCTCCCCAGAAGCTCAATCTACTGCATTGTTAAATAGCAAAAATATTGATAAAAATAGATTGCTTTTAAAAATTAACAAAATGAAAACACAGTATACTATATTGGATGGCTTAAAGAAAGTTCTTGAACAATCAAATGTCATGGTTCAGAGTAACATTCCCAATCAATTCAAGACTCATGGCTTTCTCAGAAGTCTGATTTATTGAGTACATCATATCAGCACAGTCAAATGTGAAACCAACACTGAATAATTCCAGCGCTTAATTAAAGAATAGATACTGGCTACACCACTTGTGTCACAGGTCACAGCCAACCAAGCAGGTGATGAACTTCTCAACACTCCCCACTTCCATTGCTAGAGCACGTTGATTTGGCCTTGGTTCTCAGGAACCTTATCGTTGTTATGTCTGGCACATTAGAGGAAAATATTCTACATTCCATAAGTCCCACTTCCTCCCATAAGCATGGCAACTAAGAAGCGAAGCAAGGAAAATATGGCTTCAGCAAGAGTCGTTTTAAGCATTGACATCAACAAGATTTTAATAAAACTAATTTTAATCAAGATAATGATTTATATTTTTATAATATTGCTAAACACGAAATTTCTTTACCAAAATATTTGTATCTGTGATACAAAACAAACTATTTTTTGTTCTAAGGGAGCCCTGGGTCTAATGTCAAGTTATAATTTTTAATGTGTCACAGGAAAAAAAATAATTATATTCTTGGACATCCTTTATGTTCCCTGCATTTAAGTGAAAATAAAATGAAAAACAAGTCCCGTTCTTGAGCTAACTTCAACTCTTACTTTTTTGAGTGGTATGCTAAAGATTAGCTGCAGACCTTGGCAAAAAAAAAAAAACATTTCATCCAGTCCTAAAAGATGATGATCACAGCTTGATCTTTATTACTTCTATTTTATGACAAGGTGAGCCTTTTAAATATTTTTCTCTAAAATGCAAGTCTACACATTATCTGCTTCTGCCCTATTGCTCAGTCTCTTTAAACTGAATTATAGTTAAAAAGGGCACCCTGAATCCCAACAACTTTCTTAGTGTTGTATAATTTTCTACTGACAATGAAAGCATGGTTTAAGCCAGATGTGTCATGCACTGGCCATGCCCACGTCCGGTTTAGCAAAGGGGAAAAAAGTTGCAATACATCACATGATGCCACCATGATGATGATGTGAGTTTGACCCCCCTGGATTAAGCACACAAAAAAATCAAACTCCGCAAGACACTCTTTGATTGATTCTAAATGGCCCTTTCTTCCAAACAGGGGGTATTATTTTCCATGGTTTAGCACAGAACTTGATGAATAACAAGATAACTACCAGTAAAATAAAATAAGCAAAACCCTCAAAAAGTCTGTGACTGGTTATATAAAAAATACCTTTTCTATAATAGCATGATAATAAAAAATACATTTTTTTCTCTTTGGGGTTTCAGAGTGACATTTGACAGAGCTCTTTCGAATGAAGTGGGATCTTATTCTATATAATGTGATTCCACAGAGGAGCCTCTGAAAGCCATTTATGACCAGTGTAACTTAGAGCAGCTAAACTGGAGCACCTTAGTCAGTGATTTTTTTTTCCAGAGCCCTTCCTGAACTTTCAGTATTTTTGTTCTAGTTCCCTGAGGCTTTTCATCTTGCTAGAATTTCATGGTCTGGTATGATACACTCATATAATAACTTATTGCCCATGCTGATGAAGAAAAGCTTGTCCCCAAATTTTATAACTTTCAACACCCTTTCCATTAAATTGTCAGCCTGCAAACTATAAAAACAAAACTGGGCTTTTTTTGCTAGGTGTGTAAAAAGTTGGAGCACTAAGCAGACCAAGTCCAAATCAGTCTGTAGCAAACTTTAGTGTCTTCTGTTGAGTTTGCTACCTCTTTGAGTCACTGTAACTCAGAAAGCTTCATGATCTCAAATCCACATATTTATGCTTTTAGTGTGCAAGTTATTCCATTAAGCCATTATAAGGATAGATCCAATTCATTCTGTGTCTCTACGGTTATGACCTGCGGATTGTGTTATTTCCTTCTATGTTATCCCTGATCTCTTCCAAAAAAATGAACAGATGAGGACATGCCTATATGGTGTTCTTTACAGAGAGAAGAGAAAACATGCCTAGACTCAACCTCTTTTTTTCCCTGTTGTCCTGATAAAAGGGAGCAAGTGTGAACTTTCCATCTTTCATAACAAACCATAATGTTGTGACAAATTAGTTGCAATGCTATTGCTATATACTTCCCCATTTGGGGAGAAAATTCACCTTAGCTGTTGCTTTCTGATATTTTTTGCAATTCCTTTTATGTTCCATCTGTTGAAACACTTTTGGAAATATCCTAAAGCTTTAAACAAAGAGCAGATTGTAAAGAATATGTCTTTGGAACATGAGAAGATCTTGCACAAACCCGTCTTATAATTTCTTGCTAGAGTAAGAGTCCATTGCTCTGCACTTTCTATTTGGAAAAAAAATTAACCCAAATGAACAGAACTAAACAAAGGAGGAAGGGCAGGTGCCCACGATTAATAGCTGAATTACAAAATTCATAAGGCCTGTGAATACCCCACTGAGTTGTTCATATGCTTATGCAAAACCTGTTTCCTCCCCCCCTCCCCACTGATGACTATGTGAAGGAGGAAGAAAGCTGACAGGATGAATTACAGCTCCCCCCCCTTTCTACTGCCTTTCTGTGAAGGAGTGACACATTTAACTTCCCTTGTTGATGCTCCTGTAGGTGAAATGAATTATGAAGCTTTCTGCTTCCTTTATCATGTCTAGCCTATCTCGGGGGCCAGACCAGCTGTTCTGGTGTTGTAGCTCTACTTTGGCTTTAATGCCAAATATAAACTATATGCATTTCCCTGACTGAAGACCCTCGGCTGCTTTGAACATAGAGCCCATCTCCTTAGGGGATTGGTGGAGGGAAGTGAAGGAGGAGGAGGGAAGGCGAAAAATCTTGCACAGAATGACAAATCAGGTTCTTCCTAGTGTCCTTCCAGCCTTCAGATGGTTTCTTACTAGATTGTAAGTCTGTCAGAGCAAAAACCCCTTTGTTGTCTAGATAGAGGAATACTCTTATGCCTTTGTCACATGCTCTACACATAATATGGTGCTTTGAGTATTTTAAGGATTTACTTTAAACCACCAAAAGCTTTCAGGGGATAGCAATGTGATACATTTGGCAAGCAAAAGCAAATAAATGAATAATAGTTATAGCAGAATCTCATTAAGCTAAAAGATCTCCCGTGTGCAATTATTAAAGTGATAGCTACTAACAAAGTGCTGTCCCCATCTCCATTGACTTGAAAATCGCCCATCAGTTCACAATAGATTATAGCACTTGGTATTGATCAACTCCTTGGCTTGATTCTTTTCCTTGCAAATAAAAAATAATGGTTTGTTTATTGTTGTATATTAATTTTTTTTACCAGGCAGAAGCATATATATGTATCCTTAATTAAATGAAGAATACAATTTGTTATAATTGGGAGTAAGATAGATTCATAAATAAAAGTAATAATATACCATTTATATTCATTGAATACAGACACCCATGAATTCTCTTCCCATGACAACAACATAATCAACATAATGCTAAGTTTCCATTTAAAATAGTAAAGTATTCTATCTTTTGTAATGCTGTGGGATGATATAGAATATAGTTCCAAGAAACCTATAATTCATGGAGTAGTTTCTTTCAGAATCTATACTTTGTCTATACACAGACAAGTGTTTATAATTAAATAATATTTGTTATCTAATAATTCCTTATCTTAAATAGTTATTGGTTAGGACTGTAAAACAGTACAATCACAAATGTAAATTTTATACTTATATGGTTTCTGTAGTCTTAAGTTCTATTGATTTAGTCACAGAAATTATAAATGTTACAAAAACAAACTATATATTTGTTTAAATGAATGTGTCTGCATAGGAATCTTTGTGGATGGGGCAAGTGATGAACGTACATCCTGATTCCATTATGCAAAAACTGTGACTTGCATTTATGTGCCAGATGCCATAATGTACATATACAAGCAACCTCAAAAAGAACACTTTCTCATATGTTCTTCTATTATTCAGACTTTTAATTGTTAAATAATGCTAAATTCTTCTATTGTTTATTTTAATCTGTGTCTTTACTTCATGTTTTTTTCCTTTAGTTTTTGTTAAGTGATACTTACTTACTCCTCTGATTACAAAAATGAGATAAAAATTAAATAAAGAAAAGTAAGCTCTGGAAATATATATGCCAAAAGATTTGTCAGGAAAAGTTTTTACTTTATCTGATTTTGTTTTGAGACATGTTTTTTACTTGAAACTTTTTAGTGTATTTCAGCATGATGGTTGAATGGCAAAAGGAGAGTTGAACTCAGAGAATGTCGATACCTGAAGTGGTTACTTTATAACATTTCTTCTAAATAAAACATATGTAATTTATTCATACTTGAAAATATTAAAAGTGGATTATGGATCCAATTTCTCCCCAATCAACTTCCTGAATACTGAGGGGATCATATTGATAAGCATAGCATGGAAGTTTAGTTAGAGTCCCATTGAAAAATAGGACTTGAACAAAGATCCATTTCTAAAATCCAGACTCTCATATGGAGATTGCATTCTTCCTGACCTCTCAGTGTGCCTTCCCATTTCTTCCCTTTGATTAGCACTAGCAGTAGCATTTAGACTTACTGTATATACCACTTCATAGTGCTTTACAGCCCTCTCTAAGTGGTTTACAGGGTCAGCATATTGCCCCCAGCAGCCTGGTCTTTATTTTACTGACATCAGAAGGACAGAAGGCTGAGTCAACCTTGAGACAGTCAGGATCAAACTCCTGTCAGTGAACAGTGAATTAGCTTGCAATAATGCATTCTAACCATTGCACCATCACAGGTCGATTAAAATGCCATATATAAAACAAAACTTCATTTTCTGGTCTTTTTTTTCTTTTTTCCTGATGAATCAGCTACATCATTTTTAGCTTGTATGTATGCCCATAGGCTACATACATATCTCTCATCCCATTAGTTTCCAGGTAAGCAATGTTATGCAAAATGCAGAAAATAAGTAAGAAATATCTAACCCAACAAATCAAAGGCATGAAATAAGAAAAGTAAATAACTTATCTCAACCCTATTCTCTGTATCTGTGGACCATGCTTTCAATAGAAACTGCTTGTTCCCACTGAGATTAGATTGGTACACTCCTTGTTGGTCTTCCAGAAAGACCAACAGAAAGAGATGTTCTAGTGGACCTTTGGTGAGTAAATGGTTGCTTTTGTGCCTACACTTATTGCAGTGTACAAACAGACCAAACAAATAAAATCAAAGACAGACACAGGGAGTTTCGCTGTCTCAGGCATCCTCTCACAATTCCTTTTACTATTTACTCCTCTTATATTACAAGTTGCAATTTTTCATGCAACGTAGTCATCACAAATTGGACCCATGGATGTTGGTCTCCATTGCCTATTAGGGCTTTCATCAATCAAGTTCTTCATAATACAGTTTTTTCATAATACAGAGAAAGTACATATTCAGTTATGAACCTTAGTCACACTCATGGCATGAAGAATACTTGGTAATGGTAAGGACATTATCAGTCAGTTCTGGTACACTTTGGTTACTGTGCCACAAGGGCAAATGAAGGCCAGTTTTATGTCCAGTGTTATTCTGTGCAATCTAGGATCTCAATAAAGGAGAATATTTGTAGCTCAGGGTTGAAATGAGGGCTCCTTGGTGCTTTCTGAACTTGCTTGTTTCCTTGCAGATGTTTCATTACCCTAACTAGGTAATATCATCAGCACCAGCACTGATGGTGTTACCTACTTAGGGTAATGAAATGTCTGCAAAAAAAAAANGGGTAATGAAATGTCTGCAAAAAAAAAACAAAAAAAAACAAGCCATTTCAGAGAGCACCTCAGTCTAGGATCTCTAATCTAAGAGTACTCTTTCCAGAATTCCATCAATGCAGATATCCATGAATACATTCATATATGTACAGATTGTATTAATAGACTACTTTTGGACATTCCCATAGAATGGCAGGGTAAAGGCATTAATGGCTGTGTTGTGAAACTAGCACCTGCTTTCTTTCTTTTACACAACCAAGGTATTGCCTAGTCCACTAATATTGCTCCATGTGTTAGGTAGGGCAAAAGTATTAGCATACCTCCTATTTAATCTACTGTATTACTTCTTCTCCTCTAATAGGAAGTACTAGTCTCTTAATATTTACTATGTAAATGCTCAGTTTCCTATTATGTTATTTTTCCATATTTCATTTTTTTCTATGTTATTTCATCATTAAATTATTTTGAATATTTTTATAGCAGACACATAGACTTATATACCACCCCATAGTGCTTTATAGCACTATCTGGGTGGTATACAACATCAGCATATTCCCCCAATAATCTGAGTCCTTATTTTACCAACCTCCAAAGGATGGAAGGCTGAATTAACCTTGAGCTGGTCAGGATTGAACTCCTGGCTGTAGGCAGAGTTAGCCTGCAATACTGCATTCTAACCACTGCACCATTACGGCTCCTATTTTTCTTATTCTTATTAACATTACAGTATATGCCATGTTCAATAAAAAAATCCCCCTAATGGCTTCACAATAAAAAAAATGGAAGGAGGGGCAGAGAAATACACCTAATACAAATGAGAACAAATATTAAAAGATTAAAAATTAGTTATCTCTTAGAAGAATACAACATCAATCCATCATGCTAAAAGTTATCCCTACACATTTTTATATATAATATTGGCCCCAAACTCATAATTAAGAGGTACCATTTGATGAAAAAAACAACATACTAAAAATACATGACTCTTATTTCAACTGGGAATACAACTGCCCAAAAAGTGATGTCTAGGGCTTTTTTCAGTTGTTGCTTGTTATTGTGATGGAGGATCAGCGTTAGTTGTTTCTGACATTGTTCAGATTATAGATCAGTAATTAGCACTTTTCACAGTTTCTGCTCCGTGTGGAAACTATTCCTAATTAGCTGCAAATGCTGCAACAANTGTCAAGGTCCTCTTCAAACACGATGGATGAACATCATCATTCCTAATTAGCAAAATAGGGTAAAATTGGAGGATCTCTGTCTTTTTGTCACTCATCAGCTGCCTTGTTGTATACTAATGACTGCAAAAAAAAATCTATCAATTGTAGTGCTCAGTTTTTGGCTTACTATTTTCCATTCATATTCACAGTACTTATTTTTAATGCCATTCTTATGCATGTTCCTTGTCCATGGTGCTGAAACATGGAGAGTGTCATTTCTAGATGTAAAATCTCAACAGCTGCATCTCACAATAAATACAGCCACACAGTTCTGCTTATAGCATATATCATGAGTGTTAACTACACCATTGAAAATTTCATTATCCATGCTATATGTCACTATGTTAGACAAAACACAAGGAAATTCATGATTGGATTCCACAGTACCACAAATATTGTGATAGTTGCTCAGATGAAAAATAGTTGGGAAAAAGGGAAGATGAAATCCGGATTTGGAAAAACAAAGCATTTAACTTTAACTTTCCTGCCTCTTTTTCTCCACTTAAATGTTTAAAAAATTATTTGTAGTTGTTTCAATTATTTTTCCCTAAGCCTGGGGTTTTTTTTAGTCTGGAGAGGTTATTTTGATTTTGCTCTTGTATATAGTACATGCCCAGCAATATAAACGAAGGCAGTGATTAATTCTTTAACATTCAGTCCTCTTGATTCCTTTTACAAAAGAAGTTTCCTAGGCTTGGCTGTCATCAGGCAATTTGACTGGTAATTCAGGCTTTTTGCAAACAGTAGACTGTGATGTTCTTTGTTATGTTTGTATGATTTTCCAGTTTTTGCCTTTTTTTCTTTTTGTATATTGTTACTCAGTTCCATGATCTCAAATTCCACTGTATCTGACTAAGTACCAAATAACTGTGTCAGATAATAATTCCCTGTGTTAATTTATGAAAGGCAATTAGCCAACAGCTGTTCTGTAATGAAAAAAAATCTAGAATTTGTCATTGAAATAGCAGCAGGAAATACTAGACCATGTAAAGTATATCTTCCAGCCCCAGCTTTGACTATTTCTTATTGTAGGGTTGATATTGACAAAGTATTTGAATACCATTAAAGTATTTAGGACATCATGGTTTAACAGGACATCTTGTTGCCTGGGTTTTTCTCAGTTGCAAATTTACTTTAATAGTTAGTTCCAGATATAACCCTGATACTTTTCTCCCATATGTAGTTTACTGAAAGACCTGTTGACTGTGAAAGCTTTATTTCTGTTTTCAAGCGTTCTGAAATATTCTAGCTTTTATTGTTGGTTAGTAGCAGCACCTAGTTACATATTTTTCTATTTTCTATCATTCTCAGATACATTTAATAGCAAATTTAAATATGTTGTATAAAATGTTTACTCTAATTTATATGAAAAACTAATGGCAATGTATGCAATTATAAAATCAGAATGTACAATTCAATAATAGCATAAAATTGATTCATCAATAGTTTACTGAAAACACATTTGCTTGCACACTGAACAAACCCAACTAAATGCTTTCAGAGTTCTTTCACAGTTCAGTTCTTCCTTTTCAAACTGGTGGCTTGCAGCTGAATCAGCCAAGCACTTTACAAACAGAGCAAACACTATCATTAACACTTTACTAACGTGATTTATATCTCTTTATGCCTTCTTATACTGTAAATTTAGTGTAAGAATTCAGAGCATATTGCTACAATTGGGGGAAGTTGTTCACTTATTTGCTATGTATTATACCCAATTTTCCCTGTTTATAAAAGATCTTTTCCACATCCAATAAAACCGGATAGATAGACAGATAGATAGATAGACAGACAGACAGACATTTAATATTTATACTTCAGGAGTTTAATGAAACACAGATTTAACTTGTGAAATGCTTTTTTGCAACAAACATTTATTTAAAATCCAACTATATTTAGGAAGGATATCTACATTTTTAAAATACTGTGTTTTTCATAGTTGGATTACACCCATTAAATTGGGTTTAAGGTTAGTTAATCCAGTATCTACTCTTAGCTGAGTCTGAACTCAACCTCATTATTAAACTTTCTTAACTTAAACTTAAAGCATTTTAAAAACAAATGGACACTTTGCTATCTTGTGCAAAAATAGAATGTAGGATGCGAAGAAAATATATATACTTTTTTTAATTATGTGAGAAACTTTCATGACAACATGGTTATAATTTTTGGCACATGTCAAAAAAGACATTGCCCCAACATGTTCATATGATTACTTTACTTCATTCATTCTGTGGGTGAATATCTCTAGTGGCTGCTTAGGGACGAACAGTCCATAACTACAGTGCAGGTGGCTAGATTCTGCGCAGCAGCACTGGAGATTCGTCAGAAACACCTGTCTAATCCACCATAGCTATTTTATACAAGAAACGTGGCAAATTCTTTGCACTGCTTATTCCTTTCCCTTTTAGTATTAAACTGACTATGGGCCACACAGTTTATGGATTGTAATTTTAGTATAGTTAGATCATGTATGATTGACAGACTGGATTTTATCATAGATTTTAACTGTTATTTATTATTTTGTACTAGAATTTTTAATTGTATATTTACTGAGTGTTCTGGTCTCTGGTCTCTGGCTCTATGCCTGTAATAAACTGAATTGATTGACTATAGGTGAAAGAACATTGTCCATGGATGTAAACTGCCTAGGTCACTTAGCATAATACTAAGACCTTTTCTGTTCCTAACTGTCTTCTGGTTAAATCCAAGCTTTTTATCTCATTAGAACCAAATCCTTCAAGTTTCTAGCGACTGCTTCTAATTCCATCTTTTTAAAATGTCATCTAGTGCTTGCATTATTATGCCTCATGTCACACATTTTCCTTCTGAAATGTATGACATAAAGACAGAATTCTGTCATATGAAAGAAATTATATTTTATCCTTGAATAACAGAGAAGTGACTGCTCATTTATGTCATTTTGTCTCCGCTTGCTTCTCCATCTATCTTTTGCTTACTCATTCTATCATTCTCTAAGTAGCAGCTTCGGCACTTCCAATTCCAAATTGATTTTCTCTGGAAGTTGCCTGCCTTCCTGAAATTCACCTCTACTTTCTATAGTGTTTGTAAGTGAGAGTATTTTGTGTGCATGATTTAAAAAAGAAAACATTGTTGATTGCATGTGTTTATATTTAAGAGAGTTTTCTTTAAAAATATATTCTTCTCAATTTGGAAAGAATGTCATTAATCTGCAACTCAAACCAAGATTTATACTGAAGGCAGAAATAATATTTGAGACATCACTATTGAGTTGTGTTTATATTGCTGAATAATTTCATGCTTGTTATTGATGGTTGCATGTTTTATTCCTGTTTTACATAGCTGATATTTTCTGTATTCATCAAAAATTACTTCATCTTCTGCTATGTTCTCTATCCCTGTTGGATGCTACAGCTGGATACAAGAAGTATGCATTCATTTGGGGACAAATGAAACATTGAACTGAATGGGGCCATTTGGTTCAACAGACATCACTCAATGAATGTAAAATAGTGCAATTAGGCACATAAGTGGGAGTCCCATTGAGAGTCATTCGTATCTATTTGTTCCATTCATGGATTAATTTCTGAGAAAGCTGAACGTTATAGCAAGAACTGAGTAGGCAGATTGAAGAGTAGGAACTGCTCACAGAAGCCATTATGATTTTCCTATGGGCATTTGGTAGCTCTTTGCCGCCCTCCCCACAATTTCCCTCCCCATTCCCTACCACAAGTGTTGAGTGACAACATTACAGGAAAAATGAAACAATTCTTTCCAAGAATGGCTATTTAGGTTCCTGGCTTCTACTGCCAAAATAAAAACTATGAAGCATAAAACAGAATAATTTATAGCATCAAGATTGCTATGATCGTATCATTGGATGAGTGCAGACAATATGAACACATTTGTTTTGTGAAATGACTTTTCACCATGCACAGTTTCTATGGGAGCCAAGTTATCTCTAACTCACATGCTTCAGCCTCAAGGCAACTTTAGAGGGGTTACTGCAGTGGTGGGATTTAAATTTTTTTACTA
>AZIM01002094.1:66465-78606 GCA_000516915.1 Ophiophagus hannah | reverse complement strand
GGATACTCCCATCACAACCCACGCGGCTGCATTCTGCACCAGCTGAAGCCTCCGAGTGGTCCTCAAGGGCAGCTCCATGTAGAGAGCATTCCAGTAGTCCACCCGGGAGGTAATGAGTGCATGAGTAATCATACGTAAGGCATCTCGGTCCAGATAGGGGTGCAGCTGGCACACCAGGCGAACCTGAGCAAACGCCCCCCTGGCCACGGCTCCTTATAGCTTACTCTTGTTTTTTGTATATCATATGTATTTAGCTGTAGCTTCCGAATGCTCTTCAAGGGTAGCCCCATGTAGAACACATTGCAGTAGTCCAGACATGAGATGACTAGGGCTTGAGTGACTGAGCATAGGGACTCCTGATCCAGGAAAGGCTGCAACTAGTTTTGGGTGCAAAAGCTCTCTTAGCCGCAATTGCTGTTCAAGCAGGAGTCGCAAGTCTAGGAGAAACCCCCCAGTTGTGGACAGGATCTGTCTGGGGTAGTGCCAGCCCATCCAGAACTAAAGATGTTAAAGTCCCTGATCTTGACACTCCATGCATCCAAATCTTCACACTCTTGCCAGGCAGGGTTCAACCGAATCAGATATATTGTTCTGTGCTAACTCAGAATTTTTCAACCCTTTCATAGCTTTTCATACCCTTCCATGCCAGGGACTTTTATGGAATCCTCTTCCTTTATGTATGTGCAGAAGTGTAGCTCCTGTTTTCCTCTCAAAAGGCTGTTCTCGAAGTTCACCCAGAAACTGCAGTTCACAGAAAATGTAGCAGCTTTTATGTTTACTGAACAGTCTCAATATTGCCATATTACACTGCTGTAAGAGCAGCTGCATGGGTTACTATAGTTTCTCCTTTCAGTAAAAGGTACTGTTCACTATCCACAAAGTCCTATATGACATGGGGTCTGAGTATCTAAGACAGAGGTCTCCAAACTTGGCAACTTTAAGACTTGTGGCTGCAGAATTCTGGGAGTTGAAATTCACAAGTCTTAAAGTTGCCAAGTTTGGGGACCCCTGATCTAAGATACTACATTTCCCAGGTAAATTCTGTCTACCCAGAACTCAGAAGCATCTAGTGAAGGTCTTCTCCTATCACAAAATATGTTGGGACGGGTCTCAAAAGCAGCCATTCTCTGTGGGAATATTCCCTATTTTGGAAGATTTGCCTTGCTTATTCAAGACAAAGGTGGCCCTGCTTCTTCTAGCCTTCCAAGGGCTAGTGAAGACTTGGCCCTTTGGAAAGAAATAATTCCTACCCATAGCATGTACCAAGAAGACTGGCTATTGATATAGCTGCTACACTGATATTTATCACATTTTCAGAGTCTTTATTTTCCTTAAAAAAGCACTGGAAAATATATACAATCAATCCATACTTTTTTGTACTGCCTCTTTATACAGCTGGGACAAAGTCTTTCCAAAAAATATTGAAACTTGAAATATAGATTACATACCATCATCATCAGAAGTGATCAGAACAAGAGGTTTGAGGGAGACAGGATAAGAGAAGGAGAGTATGGGGGTGGAGTCAAGAGAGGAATTAGCCTAGAGTCATTATGTTTCCACATGTGATCCAAGTCCATTAATGCTTATCTAGCACGCATTTAGTGCTGATTGTTAACTATTCAATTCTTGTGTATGAGCATGAGCAATAAATCAGCTTTACTAGAACTTAATATGTTGTCCTGATTCTTCCTGTCTGACAGGGAGGGCATAATTTTCTCTTCCCCCCCAACAGCAGCATGATTTTGCTGAAAGCCAGATCTACTGTATATTCTATTGCCACAATAGTTCATTTCCTCCCAATGTCCTGTTGTTGTTGGGTTTTGTTTTGTCCTGTCTAGATTGCTTTTTGGTAAGCAAGTGTGAAGGATTGGTTGGGTTTCAGTAACTAGCTATACTAATCTTAGAATTACCTCTTTTGTCCTTCCACGACACTGAAAGAAGCCTTTTGGGTTGCTTTTAACCAAGCTGTTAAGTCTAAAATCAGCTTGATTTGTGTCTGTTTTCTAGAGTGAAGAGTGGTATGTGAAGAGAGCTTGCACATGTGTACCTATGCCTGCAATGGAAAGGGAATTAACTGAAGGCCACCGATTCCTCCGGCTTTATCTATCTATTGTTTTCAGCTTAGGCAGACTATGTAAAAATTCAAGTAAGGCACCAAACTGCTTGGTTAGATAAGTCTGTAATTAAAGTTGATATTCAGCTTAAGAACAATTATTACAAACATTCCCAAGAACAGCCTGTTATATTAGCATTGATGAGCCAGTGGTTAAAATTGCCTCATTAAAATGTGGAACACTTTCATTAGTCCATTAAAGAAATTTGATCTATCCTTGTGTACAGTTAGAAACAACAACATATATTTTGGGTATCACTTGATAACAGGCTATAATCTTATGCACAATAATTATAGCTAACAGTTTCTTTAAGCAAACAAACATTGGCTTAATTAGAAGACAAAAGTAGTTCATCCTATTGGTTTTAATGTACAATGGAATTCTTGATTTCTATGGCTATAATGACTTGAAATTTATAAAAAGGTTAACAGTTAACCCAAAGGATAAATAAGGTATATTGCTGAACGTTCAGACAAAACAGTAGTGTTAAAGCATATTATCATTCCTTAATTTTCTTCCCTATATTAAATTCCATTGTAATGTTGGTAATAATGCTTGCTTTAACATCAGATTTAATATTCCTTCTCAAAATTCTTTAGGAGAATTAATCAATCCTTGTAGAGTCCCTTGGAGGCAAGTAAGTAAACATTATTATCCATATACAATGAGAGAGTTTAAGTCATTAAGTGCGGAATTTCGGTTCCTTGTTAGCATACATTTGGAGAGTATTTTCTGAAAGCATTCCCTATAGTGACAGGAAGCTTATTTCACCATCTATGACTATGTGCTATTATCTGGCAGGTTTATATTTGTGATTTGAGAATGCTGTAATAGACCCTGTAGGCAACCTTTCCAAGTGTGATGACTTAGACCAGTGGTTTTCAATCTGTGGTCTGTGGACCTCTGGGAGGAGGGGGGCGTGATGTCATCACAGGGGATCTGCGAAGGAGATCTTGAAGAAATGTAATGATTTAAATATTAAGTCTTGGTGATCCATGGCCACAAAAGGTATTTAAAGGGGATCCATGGTGAAGAAAAGGTTGGGAATCACTGACTTAGAGATATATTCCATCTTCCATACAAATCTTGGGAATTGTTCCAACACTTACGAGCTATAGAAGACTTCTCTCCCCAACTCTTATTTATATTTACACAAATGCACATACTGTCAAACAATTTATGTAGGACTGTCAGAAAGCTATCCCAGAGGTTTTGGATTACCAGATAGCCAACGCCACTGTTATATGTACATTTTTAAAAAATAGTTTCACTTGAGGCTTGGAAAAAATGTGAGAAGGGGGACATCAGTTTGTATGTGATGTACAATATAGGAATTAATCGATATAACTGTTGGGAATAAAAAGAAAGAAATTGTCATGTATTTGGTACAGTCTATCTTTCAACATTTACCTACAGAATGTGAGCCAGCTCACTAGCCTTCATGTTGAAAGATTATTCCTCTTCTTCAATGCATTTACAGAGCAAACAGAATAAAAGTTACAACTTGAAACATGCTTATTTTGCAGGAATAATTTCCATAAATGAATATGTAAGATCTGTTTATTAACTTCCAGAGTGTACTCCCTCCCCAAAATGCCCTATATCTTTTTAAGTATCTATGTGTAGGCGTATTTACCATCTATAGAATTTGTCAGGGTGCCATTAACAGGTGCATCTCCTGAATATTTTCTCCTGCTATTTTGTTCTTGAGCCAGTCTTTCCTTTTCTGCTATCTTGGGGTTTATTACTTTTGGTAGAAAAGACCCAAGAGCTCTCATCAGGTTTTCATTAAAAATGAAAAGATGATGTTAGCTTCACTTCTGTCATCTTGTCCTCCTCCTCCCACACCCACACCACCTTTTCTTTCCTGACCTAAAATTATAAGCTTTGCGTCTAGTGAAACTCAGTGTTTTGAGATCAAAGGAAACTTGTCGACTAAGCTAATGTTGGCACAGGGGAGGCATATATATTTTCTGTTCCAGATAACAGATGTTTCTTCATCCTTGCTCTTGGGTATGTGGGAGATGACAGGAGGATATGCCATCTAGATCATTGAGTCAGGGTTTTTTTGGGGAATAACAAAGAAAATATACAGTATTGAGGTGTTAATCAGAAAAAAGTAGTGGTGTAGTTGATATGTAAAGAAGTGAAGAGTTAATCAGTCTAAATAACTCTTTTTTCAAGTTTGACAACTTTTAAGATATGTGGACAATGCTGTCTGGGAAATTCTGGAAGAAGTCCACACACCTTAAAGTTACTGAGGTTGAAAACCATTGATCTAAATATTGTAACATTGGGAGTATTCAAAACAGAATGATGCTGTTCTTAGTGTTGATGATTTGTAATTCAATTTCTAGAGTTAATTAAGTCAGAAAAACTAACACTTGATCAATTTATTCTATAGCAAGATAAGTATATCTGAGAAAGCAGTAACAATTTAGAAATGTTATTCTTATTAAACTATGTAAGGAAGTAAAGAAGTAAGTTTCCATCAAAATAAACATTTAAGTGAATTGACCTGATAATTTTGTGAACATTATAATGAAATAAAAATGAAGTCCCGAATTGCAAAACGATAACAGTTTCAGCACCGAGTAAATTTGATCCTTGAATTGTTTCTAAAAAGAAACTCAAACGTGCTGCTGTATTAAGGAGCTGAGAAATACATTTTAAAACCAGGATGCATATTGATAGAATTGGGGAGCTGTGTGATATCTCAGAGTTCATATACTGTATATTCCAAAGTGATGATATCAGACTATTTTAAGACTTCACAGAGTAGCTGCTCTTACAGAAATGAATACAATGAAGGTTTATGGAAAGTAGCAACTGTCATATGTTGAGATCTAAGTAATGATTATTGATTTGAACAAGAATGGTTAATGGTTTTGACAGACTAGAGTTGCATCACAGAGCCCAAACCGCTCTTAGTCTAAATCGTCACAGTCTTCCACTCCTAAGCAATTCTGTGAAGAGATTATCATGTTCTTTTTTCAAACTGAGGCATCCTAACAGGACACTAAACAGCTGAAATACAAAGCTGCACTCTTAAGATTGTACATTCCACAAAAGAGAAATGAAGGCAAAGGTCTTCAGGGAGAGGAAGATAAAAGGGCTGAGTTGACATGAATGCTACAGTAAATTATCCAGTTTGGAGTCTGGGGTTATTTATTTTTGTAAGAAATGTATATCCTTTCTCTGCCCCAGGGGTGAAATTCAAAAAATTTCCCTACCGGTTCTGTGAGTGTGGCTTGGTATAATAGTAATAGCAACCAGGGGTGATTTTTTACCCATTCAAATTGTCCCTACCACCAGTGGTGGGATTCTAATTTTTTTACTAGCAGTTCTGTGGGCGTGGCTTGGTGGGCATGGCAGAGGAAGGATACTGGAAAAATCTCCAGTCAAGAGGTGGTATTTGCAGTACTGGTTATCCAGAACTGGTCAGAACCTGCCGAATACCACCTCTGCCTACCACCTCTCCCGAGGTGGGCCAAGGTGGCTGAATTTCACCCCTGCTCTGCCACTCTCCTCCAACTTGAACAATTGCAGTTCTGGGTGGTTTACCTATGAAGGAAAGGAAGAAGAGGAAGAAGAAATAAAGAAAAAGAAATACATTCAATTAAAGTTAAGACAAATCCATCTGTTACCTTCCTCCACACAGGGACTCCCATCATCCTGGCCCCAACAGCCAAGGAAAAAGGCAGGTTTTAATGTCTTTCTGTATGCTGAAGGAGAGGGGTGATCCTTCCAAAGGTTGGGTGCCTTCTGGATCCCATCAGATGGCATTGTCTCAAGAAGGGACATGAAGAGTGTCCACCTTAACAGAATGAGTGAGCAGGCAGACATCCTTCAGGAGCGGTGTTGGTGGTGTTGGTGTTTTTTTTTTTTCATTCTCTCACTCAATTTGTTCCTGCTTTGAAAGTTATCGAGACCTGGTCCTAAGAGTCAAGTTCTGGATCATGTGCACAGCTACCAGAAATTGAGTTCCAGAATTTCCCACAATTGACATTCGCTGTCTTTGCTAATTCAGCTTTAGCAAAAAGTGCCTTCCTGTAGTGACAGCTTTGTAGTGAGGCTGCAGTTATGAACAGAATCACAGGAGTGTTGCCTTTTTGGCCTCTTCAAGCAATGGAATAATAATAATAATAATAATAATAATAATAATAATAATAATAATAATTACAACAACAACAACACAACAACAACAACAATAATACAACAACCTAATCACTGCCAGCAGTTCAAAGTGTTCATGAGTTCCCCCTGCAGATGAGCCTTAATTCTTTTCTGTTCACGGAATTAGTGCAGTTGTTATTTGAACAGCTGAAATTACACTGGACTATGGAAAGAAAAAAAATCCCTGGCATATATTCTCCTTCCTTCTTTGGCATTGTCTCCAAATTCTTGCTATAATTCTCAAATTGCCTTAAGACACCTACCTATCCAAAATAATAATCTTAATAATCCAAGGATTTATTATGGTGGTGGTGTATCTTTAAAAACAGAGAGTAGATATATTTTAAAGAGTTGGGTTTGTTTTTAAGTTTCCCTAGAATAGAATATCCATTTCTATTTGGGAGGAAACAAAATTTATTTATTTGATAATTTTACTTGCCACCCATCTCACTATGGGGCTACTCTGGGAGATTTACAGGAATAAAATGAAAAAGAAAAAAGAAAACATAACAATAGCAAAGGAATAAAAAAATAAAAAAATAAACAATGGAAGTACAATAATATGAAATTAAAGAAAATGGGCCCAGGGGGAGCAGGAAGCGGAGGGGAAAGGTAGGTTCAGTTAATTAGTCCAGTAGCCACCTCCAATGAGGTACTTCGCTATTGGGTCCCTAGGTCAACCAGTAGAGCCAGGTTTTCAGATCCTTGTGGAAGGATAGGAGCAGTGGTGGGATTCTACCAGTTTCCCTACCGGTTCAGTGATCGTGCACTTTGTGGGTGTGCATGTGTCTGCAGCTTTCTAAACACCAGCTGAGGCTCTGCCATGCCAATCAGCATGAGAGGATAAAGAACAGGAAAGCACAGGGNTTGGGGGTTTTTTTTTTTTTTTTTTTTTGCTACCGATTTTTGCTACCAGTTCGGTCGCAGCAGGCCGAACCGGTAGCATTTCACCACTGGATAAGAGGGTGGGGGAAAACCTCATGCCAGACAGCAGGATATTCCAGAGGGCTGGCGCTACCACAGAGAAGGTTCTTCTCCTGGATCCCATCACTCAGAGTTCCTTGACCGATGGGATCTTCAGCAATTTTCCTCTGCCAGCATGTGTAGGCGGGCTTGTCCTAACGGGATGAGTTCATCAAGTAATCTAGACCTATGCCATGGAGGGCTTTAAAGGTCATAGCCAACACCTTGAACTGCATCCAGAATCAAAGTGTTAGCCAGTGTAGCTCGTGAATGTGGGTCATAAATGGGCCTAAAGACCACTCATTCTGCTATATTTTATACATTGCAGTAATCCAGATGAGTAATCCATTTGAATTTTTTATCCTAAGTCTTAGGAGAACACTGTTTCAATTTGTCTGATGCAGAAGAAAAAATGGCAATGTATCCTGGTGTTTTGTATCTCTAAATAACTCCTCTGCATCTAGGTGCCCTGAATTAGCTAGGTTGTTCTTTTGAAAGACATCTGTAGGCTTAAAAAGATAAATACAGGATGCTTAGACTGTGGCTTTCTTACAAATTATGTATGATGGAAATAATTATGCAATTTTGTTGATAATTGGAGCTCTTGAAAACCAAGATAAAGAATGAGTTGATCCTCCCTACATAATTAAGCTTTAATTGTTTAATAAAATGTCCTGCCAGATTGAATTCAGTATGACTTGCTTTCAAATAAAGATGCCAAACTTACTTTTAATACGCACTAGACAACTTGTTAGATATTCCAATATTATTGCCTGTTGCAAGCTTTTATCATAGATTAAGAAAATATATTTAGATCCAAATACTGTAATTTAGATACTCCAATATTCTGATTTATCTAGTAGATTAGGGAAAGCTAAATTGCATAAGCTCTAGGAAAAGTTAAATGTGGCACTTATACTTTTGATTCTACAGGACACATTTTAAATGTATCCATTATTGTGTGAGGAAGAAGGGCCAATAAATGTCTGTGTGTGTGTGTGTGTGTGTNGTGTGTGTGTGTGTGTGTGTGTACACTCAAGAGATTTGAATAAGAAGCAGTTGTCAACAGCCATATAAGTGAATATGCCTCTAACCAATGTTCTTTCTCTTTCTATTCCGCAGGACTTGTGAAGTTGGGAGTTCATTGTGTAACATGTCAAAAGGTCGCTATAAAAATTGTCAACAGGGAGAAGCTCAGTGAATCGGTGCTAATGAAGGTAATTTTCCAAAGGGAGATCTGGGAAAAAAAAGAGAAGCAGTCGGCTCAGTGATTTTTGTTCTTTGCAAAATTAATATCTTTAATTAAATTTAACAAACATTCTTGTCAGTGCTAACATTGTGCATTGCATAATAATGCCTCTACAGAGAGGAGATAGCAAACTGAAATTTAAAAGGATAGTGTATTTCTCTGGTTTGATTAAGACCAAAAAATAACATCTAATCATCCCACAATAATTTACTGTGAAAATATTAGTTATAAAGTTATCCTTTATTGAAGGAGTGGATTCCTTTTCCTTGCTTTAGAGATCTGAAATTAGATGTTTGATTAGCCAGAGACTTTCACTTTGAGAAGACCTGGCTAGATCACTCCCTGTTAACTTTAGATTTCAGCCCTCACCCATCACAAGGGTGGGGTGGAGACTTGGTTGTCTAACCTGTCATAGGTGCCTCATAGACCCTGTTGACTTTCAAACAGAGAGTTGTCCCGTGCTGTTGTATGGTTCAACTAAGGCCTTAGACTCTTCTTGGAATGAGAGGGTGACTATGGCTTTGGATCAAATTGCATCTGTGTGGAGACCTCTTGGTTTTCATAGGAATTCTGAGAAATGAAATGGTATGAGATCCAAGAGCACTATTAGAGGAAAACAAAGAGGAAATCCAACCAATTACAGGTAAACATCCTTAAGGATTACATTATGGTGATAAGAGTAGCAAAAAAGTATTATTTTTCAGTTTTTGTTTTTTTTTATAAATTTCCAAAAGGCAGGCCTGTTTAGGGTGACCCAGTCTCTTCTAAGTAAAGAGGAATCAAATCAGGCTTTATAGATCCCCTGGGAGAATTGTCCTAAACATTTGTTGGATTAAGTCATTTGCATTTGCTTGGAACTGGATCTCTTCTGTGCAGCTCCCATAGAATTATGTTATACTTAGTTAACAAGGAAATATTAATCCTGCTACTCTTAATGAAATGGACAGGATCCTTGGGTTTTGAGCTCTGATCTTGTGTTTTAGATCCATGTCCCTCCTGGTTGCTCAAGGCTTCCCAGGAGATGACAGGTGATTGGGTCCTTGTGATAGTGAATGCTTCTGGAGAAAGAGGACAGTTTTGCCAACTTCAAAGAAAGCAGTGATCTGCGCTTCTTAGGAAGCCAATGAAACTGGACAGCTTTCATCCAGTTTTCAACCCTCCCACAGAGAAGGTTGTTGAAAAGATGGTAATCTTACAGTGCCGGAGAACCCTGGAGGGAGTGGGTTATTTGGATCTCATTTCAGTCATATTTTCCTATTTCACACTGATTACTCAAAGGCATGAATCACACCTGTTAATGACCTTGGTCATGTGGATGGTATGTCCATCCTAGCCCTTCTGGAACATGGTATACCGACATAGGGAGATTGGGAGTGGGAGGCACAGTTTTTGGTGGGTCTCCTATTTACATAAAACTTCATTTTGGCTGGCAGAGGCACCACGGGCTAGTCCTTTGATATTTCCAGGCCGGCCCTAAGGGCCAGATCTAAGCACCCCACAGGCCACATCCGGGCCGTGGGCCTTGACTTTGATACCCCTGTTTTAGAGCCTCTTAGATCTGGAGATTTTCCATGCTTGACTCTGGATAGCATGGCACACATTATGATACAACTGATAAGCAATTAATGTCCTCTTGGATTCACAGTTTGGGTTTAAGGAGCAAACATTTGTCGTGGCCAGAATGTCATTTGTAAACATTCATTATATGCCTGCTACCAGATTGAAAGACTCTGGTCATGATCGCTCACATCTTAGTCACAACTCAGTTGGACTATTGCAGTAGGATGATCCTTGAAGAGGATTGCAGCTAGTTCAGAATGCAGCTTCTGTAGGCTTCCAGGTGCCATTCAAGATGCTAGCTATCATCCGTAAAGCCTACATGGCACAGTCCCAGATTGTTTGTAGGACTCTCTGCCTTTGATTCTGCTTGTCCCATCAGATCAAGTTAGGCATGCTCCGAATCCTTTCTCTGAAACCATGACCTCTATCAGGAAGCAAGAGACATGCCTTCTTTGTCACAATGCCTGCACTATGGAACAGCACCCCCCTGGCATGAACCTAATCTGTTAGCCTGCCCTTGAAAAACCTCAGGCATTAGGCCAGATATCTATTGAGCACTATGTGTAAGGCTGGTGTTATTTCTTTTCAGACAGACTACTAGAAGCCTCAGTTGCACTGTATTGTTTATGTGTGTTTAATTATTTTGTTTTTCCACAACTGAATCCAAAGCATTACCCAATGCTTGTAAAATATAGGATATCTGAGTGGGCTTCAGTATCACCCTAGGGAAGGGGTGTCAAACCCACTTGCATCGCAGGCCATATCGTGATGTATCGCAATGTTTTTTTGCCTTTGTGGAACCGGGGTGGGCGTGGCCTGCACAGGCCATATCTGCCCCAAGGGTCGCCAGTTTAGCATCACAAGATGTTTCTCTCATCCTCCTGTACTTTCGGTTTGGGGTTAGAACTTAAAACCTCATTATGTTTGTTTGTAGTAAAACCAAGTTAAAATGATGTGGATGGATTTAGATTTAAGAATTTTGATTATATTAATATGGTCTTACTTGCCACTGTAAATTTTATTTTTCATAGCTTTATTTTAAAAAGTGATGTCTTTAGCTCATGTCAATAATATGGTAAAATATTATATCCCATTTATCGGTAATAAATATACATAAGCAGCTAGATGTCTTTAAAAATATGTGTTTAATACAGAGAACATTAACTTCTTCCTTCAGTAATAGTTTGCTACAGTATACATTGCAGAAGTGTGAGAGATGATTAAAAAAAGCATTTTGTTGTTGACATGTTGACTGCTTCATAACTCCCATACAAGGAGGGAGGGTAGATATAAGAGCATTTGTTCATCAGTAAAATCATGCTCTACATGTGGATGCAGCTATGTGCATGAGAAAACAACTAATGGAACAACATTTGTATCTTTTTTATGTGAAAGAAAGCGTGTTTGCCATTTTTCATTTCTATAAATACTACAGTGTCTGTTTAAAAATCTGTGACAGATTGGAGCAAATTTTGATGTTCATTCAATAGATTAACAAATTAAACATTGCAGTTTTATTTCTTGTTGGGACTACTCTCTATTGTTCAACTTGGGGTAGAAAGATATCTTGGTTTTGGTTTTAATGAAGAGAAGTATTCAAAATTGACTTTTCCATAATTGTAAATTAATATGGTCCAGGTCATTCCAAGCTTACTTTCCTTAATGGGACAGACTAGGTCTAAGCATACCTTCAATAAAAGATGGCTTCAATTTACCAGCCCATCTAGTATTGGGGAAAATAATCATTATTCAATTTTTTGTGAACGGAATGGAGAATTTAAATCTTTATGCCCTGTATTGATCCAAAAGTACATACTTTCTTCTTATGAAGTTGTAATTTGCATGAACAGGAAATCTGTTTACTGTGGCCACCAAATAGCTGTTTCAGATTATTTATTGTCATTTCAAGGCTATAACAATTTGGGCAGAGGAGACTGAATAGGCAAAAGCAATGGTGGGATTTATTTTTTTTTTACTACTGGTTCTGTAGGCGTGGCTTGGTGGGCATGGCAGGGGAAGGATGTTGTAAAATCTCCAGTCAGAGGTGNTACTCAAAATTTCCACTACCGATTCTCCAGA